>LPNX011186653.1:3910-47099 GCA_001517045.1 Pseudotsuga menziesii | reverse complement strand
AACACCTTCAAGCCAAATCTTATCACAAAAGGAATAAAACATGAATTTTGTATGGCAATTTATGTGCACTGGACCTTTGCGTAGGAAAATATTCAAGAAATGACTCAATCTTTGCAAGCAAAATTAGCCATCAAAGGCATTTTTTTTGTAATTGAAGAACCGTTTAAGCAGCATGTGTTCAAGTAAAAGCATTTTCCTCTGACCAACAATAGGGATTTTTGTTTCATTGGTAAGGTTGAAAAAATTTAAGCCATCCACCAGGGTTTTGTCCTAACTGTGGTCTGAGCCATGCTCATGGAAATTCAAAAAGGTACGAGGATGGGTGCAAATCCCAAGCAGTACTTGGAACATGCTTCTCGTAGCAAATTCAAACAAGAAAATGAACATTTTCCTATGCCTGGTAAATGTAATAAATGCCTACTACATCATAACAATCTTAATTTTGTGTTAAGTTATCAACAGACTTTCAATGGGAAAAATGGAAAACCCTGCTCATTTTTTAAATAATTTGTAATAAATAAATGAAACACAAAATACATTGGACAAGGGAATAAAGGTGACATTACCTTGTACAGACTTCAGCTTTTCACAGATACTGTTGCCATCATCCTGCCTCAAAGGTTTCATGCAATTTGTATTCTCCTGCATTGAATCAACAGGCTTACAGGCAGTGAGAGTAATTGATTTCACTTCCCCTTGCAATTTGTTGCTAGGGCTGTCTAGCAGAGAACCGATTGTTTAATCAAGTAGAGAGTGAAATACCCCAATGTTGGAATCATACTCGGAACCCAAACAAGGGTTTACTTCAGACAAAGATGCATTTCAGAAGGGTGAGATTGACCAGAACATCTTCAAGGCAGAGAGAGCCTCCTTCGATGCCTTTAGGAGTTTAGTCTTTAGCACACCGATTTAATGTTGGATGAGACGACGTGACTTACTTGTATGAAGAAACTTATCTTAATATAGTCTTATTAGTTATAATCCCTATCGGCATCGGCAGCCCTTTTTTCAAAACTTCAGCTTAGAGCGAATTTCTATTTCTTTTTGTGTTCGGACGAGGATGGCTCTTGCTCTGAAATTGAGACTGGGCTCAGAGACGGATCTCATATTTATATCGAACTGCTGCTAGCCCAAATGAACGTGAGTTCACTAGGATGGTAAACAATCTCCCCTGCTACAGGCGAATCTGCTTAACAGAGAACCGATTGTTTGAAAGGACGTTCAATAAACTAATTGAGGAAGATTCATAACGCCATTGAAGCAGAATTTCGAGGGACATCCCGGCGAGGGTTGTCGAGATTGTGACTAGAGGCGTAGCAACTTGATGACAAAACCCTGATATTACTGGGGCTATCTTCTTGTGGATGAATTTTGGCGGGAAGCACTATTGGTCGATAAAAGATTAATTTTCTTATTTTCATAGAGAATGTTGTATGTGTATGGAGAAAAAAGTACTAAAATAATTATCTAAATTGATAATATAATATTGAAGGTTCATCATCTATATTCTTCTTTGGATGTAAGGTATCTCGTAAGAGAAGTTATGATAAGCTTTGTCATGTTTGAAAAAAAACATAATAGTACAAAAATAGTAAATGTTTTTATTGTTTCAAAAATAATTTAATAAATAGTGTGACCTTCTACTTGTCTTAACTAATTTATTGATACCTTATCTATTGTTAATCAATTTAATTGTACTATATCTACTATATTTCAATTGTACTATATCTACTATATTTCAAACGGTATGTAAAGTTCTTTACAAACTATCCTACTAACCAAACATATATGTAAACCATGTATTAACATTGGAATTTGAGGAGGAGTTTGCTCATGAGAGATCTTTCCACCAAACTTAGAGGTATGGGCCTCCTTTGTTAGAGCACGAAGTGCCCCTTGTTATACTATTACCTCCTCCATTTCTCTCCACAACTTTGGCCCATAGAATCCATTGGAATGTAAAGGAGGAGAGTTCAAATGTGTCACTTCCCTTGCCAGTTTTCTTTATGCTTCCAACTAATGCGATGGTAAGCAGCAGAAGACCCGCTACCTTCAATGTGAGGGGACTCTTCAAGATATCCTCCTTCATTTTTTCTTCCTCCATAAGACCCACTACCTTTAATGTGAGGGGACTCTTCAGGATATCCTCCTTCATTTTTTCTTCCTCCCTCTGGATCTAGCTTCTAAGAATTTGCCTTTGCTCATTGGCTTCCCATGTCCAAAAATGGGTGAAACAATTGATTTGAGAGGGAAAAACAAACAATTGATTTGAGAGGGAAAAACAATTGGGAATTTTTTTTTATTGCCGGAGTGACAACTATAAATGACCAAATAAATGACCAATTGTTATGTGGTCATTTTTAGTCTAGATATCCCGTGACCAAATTTGGTCATTTATCTTGGTCGTTTTTAGTTGGTTTTTATCCCATGACCAAAAGTGGTCATTTATCTTGGTCTTTTTTAGTTATCTCACTTAAATTTATCAATTTTGGTCATTTATCCCTTCAAAAAAACTGTGGTGACCAAAAATTTTGGTCTCCTGGTCACTAATCTCTCATTTTCCACTAGTGCATACAAATGGGGTGTCCTGTTTTAGCAGGTGCATGAAACCCTTGGAAATCTTGGCATAGTTTACGTCAGAGAAAATTGGACTTTCCCTGCAGGCTCTGAAGTTGCCTGATAGAATGAGGAGGAAGAAGATTTACAATGGCCTCTACTTTTAATGGATCCACCTGAATGCCTTTATTAGAGACAATGAATCTGAGCAATCTCCTTGACTCGACACAGAACACGCACTTGTGGGGATTCAAGCAGATCTTATAGTATTTGCATCGTTCAAAGATTAGACACAAGTGATCCGGATGATCGATTCTTTTACAAGAATGTGCAAGTAGATTATCAAGGTAAGGTTCGACAATGGCTTTGATATCATGGAAGGCAAAGTTCATTGCCTGTTGAAAGGTTGCCCCAGCATTTTTCAATACGAAGGGAATTTTTTTGTATGCGAAGGTACCCCAAGGACAAATGAAAGTAGTTTTATGTTGGTCTTCCGGTTTTATTTGAAATTGATTGTATCCGGAGAAACCATCCATAAATGAGAACACTTCACTTCCCACGCAAGCATCTATAATTTGGTCTATAAATGGCGTGGGATAGTTGTCCTTAGGACATGCTTTATTCAAATCTCTGAAGTCGGTACAGACGCGTATGGTCCCTTGCTTCTTATCAACAAGAACTGGGTTAGACACCCATTCCGTCAGAGCTATGGGATAAATAAAACTAGCTTTCAACAATTTTTCAACTTCAGCCTTCACAGTCGCCGCTTTACATGAGTTAACAAGTCTTAACTTTTGCCGAACAGGTTTAGCGTCAGGGTATGTTCAGATCTCGTGCTCAACTATCGATGGATCAATGCCTAGCATCTCCTCATATGACTAGGCAAAAATGTCACAAAACTACTTGAACAAGGACGTATAGATTGCAATCTCCTCAGGAGAGCAATTTCCACTAATATGTATATTTTCCATGACATCAGAATTTACAGAGATGTTGATAGGGATGGTAGCAGAAATATTTTCCATATTCCCCTCAGTAAACATTCCTTCCCTTGGTAAGATATTGATGGGTGTATCAAAATCATCTGTTAGTCTCATATGAAACTCTTGATTCTCTATCCTGCTTAGCTCTGGAAGAAAATAGGATCGATGATGAAGATCTTTGCAGATCTTATCACGTCCACACATGGCTTCTAGAATGGATTCATCAGAAGGTAAAACCATATCTAAACAATCTGTAGAATGTGAAGAGTTTTCTGCCCAAGTAGGCAAATAGACTTCTTCCAGGTCCTTTGAGATTGTGAGAGGGTCTGGAATGGGGTCAACAGTGGTTTGAGTGATAGCTTGGTAAGCCACTTCCACTGCCGATAAGGGAACTTCTGATTCATGGGGGGAAGGGAGAACCCAAGGATCAGTCCTATCAACAGTCGTGGCTATGGACTTCCCCACACTAGTAGAACCTATATAGTTCATTGGGGCTGGAAGATCAAATGTGCCCATCAGTGATGCGTACATTCCATCCCCCAAGCTCTATACAGCAGGTTTGGCCTGATCAACCAATGGCACAGTGGATTCATTAGAATCCATGCGGCCTTTTCGAGTAAAATCGAGTTGGTCAGCAGTAACCAACTTCCCTTCGCGTAGAAATACTACCACTCAAAAGATGGCTAACGCAATAGTGGACATGGCATAAGTCCAGCTTCTTCCCAAAAGAAAATTATAGTCCAAAGGTGCATCAATCACTTCCACCTCAACAGACACTGCTTTCCCTGCTAGCTTAATTTCAAAAGCCGGTAGGATACCATGTGGACAGAATGACCTTCCATCGAAAGCAGTAAGCAGGGTGTTTGACGGGACCAGCTCTGGGGATCTGAGAGCTTTCCAACATGACAAGGACATAACACATGTAGAAGCACTCTCATCAACAACTGGCCTTCCAATGGTCTTTCCACCATGGATGACATCTATTGATAAGGCTACATGGTAAGGTAGGCAAATTTTAACATCAGACAAGTGAAATTTCGCCATGAGACTCGATGAGTGCATGCTACCTAAGGCTGCTAAGAGTGCATCCCACTGGGTGGGACAGCTCTATAACACCTCTAAAGATGACATTGTACACAGGGTTTGGGCTAAGTCTTCAACCACGGAGTATTTTGAAGCAGCTCTAGCATTAGGGTTATGCAAGGTCTTCTTAAAGACACCTTTCAGTATCTTAGGCATAGTTTCAGCAGGCTTCTCAATCGTGAGAGGGTTAGAGGTTTCACCTATAGACTTACCCTTCTTAGAGGTCTCTTTTTCATAGTTTTTGTTCCTGGTCTGTAGAAAAGTCAAAGATTGGACCATGTTGATATAATTGGGGTCAGGGGCATTTGGAGTGCCCCCTGCTACATTAGAAGCTGAAGCAGAATTCTTCCCTTGGGGAAAAGGATCCTTTAGGACAGCCAATTGTTGAGCTTTTAGCAGCTTCCGGGCTTGTTCCATAAGGGGACAAAGGTGAGTGAGGTGATCCTCATGGCACAACTTACATAGGAATTTCACCTTTTTCTTTTATTTCTTCCCCCCATCAACATTGTTCCCGGGTTTCTGCTTGTTTTGATTTCCCTCCCCTTTCTTTACTCTCTTCTTCTTCCCATCGAGCTGTTGATTGCCCTTCTAAGAGGTCTGTGCAAAAACATTTGCATTTTGGGGTGAGGGGGCATCCTTTGCTGCCTCCACCGTAGAATGTTTGATGGACAGCTAATGGAGCTGTTTGGCCAAAGATTATATAGTGGGAGAGTTTACAGACCCAACCACACCATCGGCATGGGGTCTAAGCTTAGGTTTCTTTGCATCGTGGGTAGGCCTCGATGCCTTAGGGATAATCTCATACAAGATACCAGATTGAGAATAAATCAAATCCAATTTTGGGCCTTGAGGATAGCTTCTTCCTCATTCGTCACTCCTGAAGTAGATACGTCCTTAGATATATAAGGCAATAATGATTTAAGGAACCATTCTAGTAAGAACTCAAGGGGAATAGTGACTTTAATAAGGATCTTTCTCCTCCTCCACTCTTGGATGTGATCCAAGATGTGGGTAGCCTTGTTCTGCTTGAAGGTAGATAACAAGTCCAATCCGAAATCGTATCGGACCGGAAGCTAAAAGTGGCTAAGGAATGCACTAGCCAAGTCCCAAAAACTACTAAACGCAGCAGAAGGCAACTCAGTGTACCATTTTGCTGCAGTACTCATTAAGGTTCTTTGGAACAACCTCAACTTGACTGAATCTTCATCAAATGAATTAGAAGAACACCATAAATGAAATGTGGTGGCATGAGCCTTTATGATCTTCACCAACTTTGCCTTCGAATTTTGGGATATCCAATGGCAATTTGGTGGGAACAGGTGGCCACGAGGGGTCATGCCTCACCGGGTCGTTCATCAATTTAGACAAATCTGGCAAGTTTAACGTTGCCAGGAAAGGAAGCTTAGGTTGAACCGGGGCACTAAAAGTGCCAGTATGAGGATTAGAGGGACTTGCCCCCAAATTCCCATATGTAAAGGTGGGGTTTCCCCCTGCCACCGATTGCGAAGTGGATGGATTACTTTGAAACAGATTCCATCCGTAAGCCATAGGATTATGGGTGGGAGGTGCATTATAATAGGTTCGGGCCACCCCAGTCGAAACTGGGGTTTGAAAAACAGGAGCGGGTATCCCTCCGCTAAACAACGAAAAGGGAGAGCTCATGAATGGGGTCGAGACCAGAGTTTGAAAACCCTGCCCGTAAGAGGTAGTGTTTCCAACGATCACTCCTACATAAGAAGGTGATGGGCCTACGTATGGAGTGGATGGGGGAATATGCCCCCCATTCCAAGGAAATCGTTGGACAAAAGTCGAGGATCCTATCGGATCGCTCTGGGCAGTGTGTGCAAAGGAGGAGGAAAGACGTCTAGGTGTTGTAGGTTATAGGTTAGGGGGTGTTAGTGGTAAGGGGAGACATAGGGATGTGTGTGTGTGTGTGTGTGTGTGTGTGTGAGAGAGAGAGAGAGAGAGAGAGAGAGAGAGAGAGGATTAGGTTTTTCGCAGGGGGGAGAGGGGGGCGTTATGTGATTAGAGATAGAACAATATGGGGTGTTTAAGAGTTAGAGGTAGAGATAGAGGTTTATGGGTTTAAGGGTGGGGGGAAGAGGGCATACAAGTGTTAGTGGTAAGGGGAGACATAGGCGTGAGAGAGAGAGAGAGAGAGAGAGAGAGAGAGAACAAATGGGGCGGTGATGTGTTTGGAAGAGAGAGGAGTGGAGTTTAAATGTAGGGAGAGGAGGAGAGGGGATTAGAGGTAGGGAGAAGAGGAGGGGGGGTTAGTAAGAGTTAGGGGGAAGAGGGGAGTCAAGGGGGGAGACATAAAATAATAAAAGTATTGGTATAATTGACAAAACAAGCACTCATTATAGTATTTAAAAATGTGCACGCGTTGTGCTTCACTAAAACGCACTCCTGTTTTGCTTCACTAAAACGTGCTCCCGTTTTGCTTCAATAAAACATGCTCCCATTTTGTTTAAATTCAAAAATGTATTCCCTCCAAATGATAAGGCCGAGCCTTAACCCATGCTTGCATGGAATTCTTATGCCTATGTGTCTGCTTCGTACTTTGTTTTGGATTCAACATGCATATGCCTTGGAGTATGATAAACCATGGCTAATTCAACATTATATCCAAATTTTCAATATGCTCATGTTTAGTCGTTCGTAGCACACCTCCATTTTTTATGAGATTTTAGAAACAGATGGTTTTTTTGCAGATTCCAAATATGTAAATTTTAACAAGAATACATTATTTTTTCTATTTTTTTCATTTTATCTTCTATCATCACTCCTCAACTCAAAAAACACACTGTTAGTGTTTCTTCCATATCTCTTTTGTTTCTCAACCATTTAAAAAAAATTGTATGGTGCACTAAAGAACACCGATCTCTAAATGCTATAAAAAACCCATTTAAGTTTATTCCATCATTTAGTTACTCAGACAGTGCACCCACAAAAACATATACCTTATAATTTGTCCAAAAAATAAAAAGTGCCCATTAAAAAATATCCAACTTTAGATAGTTAACAACATTTTCAATAGAAAAAAATTATATATTTGGAAATGTCATTGAATTGCCTACATTTCTTGTTTTTTACTCATAAGATTCATTGTGTAAGTGTCTCAAAATATCCATGCAAATTGATGGATGTATGTTTTTTTCAGTTTTCTATTGCATCTAATGCGCCAAAAGAGACCCTCAACTTTGTGCACTCACCCTCATTTTTTATTAACCAAATAAGTAGGATTTTCAAAATCTTTTACTAATTAATCTCATTTTAAATAGTTAAATAATTTAAATAAAGATATTTATTTGTCTATTTATTAACTAATTCATTTTTTATTAAAGAAACAACTAGAGTTTTCAACACTTTCACTTATAAATCTTTGGTCCATTTATTAACTAACTCATTTTTTAATTGCCAAATAAGTAAGATTTTCAAAATCTTTTACTAATTAATTTCATTTTATATAGTTAAATCACTGAAATAAATCTTTTTGATTTGTCCACTTATTAACTAATTCATTTTTATTAAAGAAATAACTAGAATTTTCAAACACCTTCACTATTAAACCTTATTTAATATCTAGTTAAATTATTTAAATATAACTTTTTGATATTATTTTGTATCATTTAATTAATATTTTAATTTTAACAATAATTTTTATTTAGAAATTAAAAAAGAGGAAATGACTCATGCTTGAAAGATTATATATATATATATATATTCCAAAAAACGATATCACCCTCTATTATTTAACCCTTGAGAATCTAGGGTGACTCATAAGTTTCTATGGGACTCGCCAATAACAAGTAAGTGACCCTAATCACTCCACAATACACTTATGTCACATATGTCACAACCCTTGGCTTAAACATTGCCACGTCAAAGTATTGACCAGTCAAATTTATATTAAATATTTAAATATATTTAATTGAAAATAAACGAGCGTAGATCCAAATCCTAGGCTCTATCAAGTGTCGAGAGGGATCAAATCTCTTCTTAGGTATCCATTGATTTGATTCAAACCAAAAGACAAATCTTTTTTATTTAAGGTCCACATATAATATTTTTATTATTAATATTTAATATTATTTATGGTCGACATATAATATTTATTATTAATTTTTATTTTATTAGGAGGTAACATTACAACATTTTCCCATACATGGTTTTAAAACCACATGCAAGGCCCTCCTACAACCATGGGTTGTTTAGAAGGCCTTCCACATGGTCTTAAAACCATTTGCGAGGCCCTCCTAAACCATGAGTTGTTTAGGAGGCCTTGCACATGGTTTTAAAATCATGTGCAAGGCCCTCCTAAACCAT
Organism: Pseudotsuga menziesii; assembly: GCA_001517045.1. Taxonomy (NCBI): domain Eukaryota; kingdom Viridiplantae; phylum Streptophyta; class Pinopsida; order Pinales; family Pinaceae; genus Pseudotsuga; species Pseudotsuga menziesii. Next base: position 38,148 of record LPNX011186653.1, on the reverse strand, counting down.
GTACAATAAAACCTAAACCATGTACAATAAAACCATGGGTTGTTTAGAAGGTCTTGCACATGGTTTTAAAACCATGTGCACATGGTTTTAAAACCATTCACATACCATTAAAACCATGTGCACATAGGTTTAAAACCATTGCTCGTGGTTTTAAAACATGTGCAAGGCCAACATTTTTTTGAGGATAATTCAAATTTTTATTTTTTATTATTTTGTTAGGTAGGAACATTACAACATATCCCTCGTATTGTGTTTTTTTCATGACCCACATTTTTTTACGGATAATTAAATTTTTACTTCTTTATTGTTTTGTTAGGTAGGAAGATTACAACAACTCCTCCATATTACGTTGTTTTTTTGGCCGACATTTATTTTGGCTTATAATTAAAAAAAAATTATTAATAAAAATAATGTTACCGTTACAAGATCTCCCCCATACTGGGCTGTAGAGCGCCTCTGGGCGCAAAAAAATAAAAAAAATAAAATTCATTTTAAGATGACTAATAAACCTATATTGTATCCGGACAACTGAACAAACCCAACCATTCCCAAATCCCAATACCCAGCCACTTCCCATACAGTTATATCACAGCCCCTCCTTAAAACATTGTCATGTCAATGTATTGGCCGATCCATTTATATTAAATATTTAAATATACTTGAGTTAGTTGAGAATTACAACTGACTTCCTTTTGACCGATCCATTTATATTAAATATTTAAATATACTTGAGTTAGTTGAGAATTACAACTAACTTCCTTTTTTCCTTTTTTTCTTAGGCTTAAAATTACTAGCTAAAAATGACAAGGGTTTGCACATTATAAATTTAACTCCATCTTCATATCTTTTCAACAGCGTCACATTTTTTCAACAGCGGCTCAGTTCATCTCTGCATCTTCATATGTTTTCAACAGCTTGGTCAGTTCATCTCTGCATCTTCATATTTTTTCAACAGCCCGGTCAGTCCATCTCTTCATCTTCATATTTTTTCAACAGCTAGGTCAGTTCATATCTGCATCAGCTTGATGTTAAGAACGGTGAAAAGCTTTGGGTAAAACAGGGTCGCAACTAAATAGGTGTGTATTAGTATTTGATGTGTACCAATGGAGGTACTGACGAACGATCTTGTTCGAAAGTGCTTGTTGGGAGTGCCGTATACATCACACAATGACCTGAAAGCTGTGTGCAGAAGCTGGGAGGGTATGGTGAGTAACCCTCACTTCTACGCCGACAGAAAGATATCTGGTAAGAGCCAGCATCTCATATGCTTCATTCAACATGATCCTCTTAGTTTCGATAGTTACTTTTTTGTAATAACCATATTTGACCCTCTCAATAACACCTGGAAAAGGTTATCTCCCATTGAGATTGAACCCCACTTTCTTGGAATATCAAGACACTCTCGCTGCGTTGCTGTGAATGGGAAGCTGGTTCTCATAACGGGACTCAACCCATCCGACCAGATTATGAAGAGTGTATACATTTATGACTTTCAGTCGGGGAGATGGAGGCGGGGAGCTGACATGCCTACACCTCGATCCTTCTTTGCATGTTCTGTTTCTTCTTCCAATGGAATTATCTACGTAGCTGGCGGGATCGATGCGAGTTCCAACGATCTGAGGGATGCAGCAACGTATAACGTAGAGGAAGACGAGTGGGAAATTCTGCCTCCTATGATCCAACTGCGCGGCAGAGGATGCCACGGTGTTTTCATTGATGGTAAATTCATGGTGTTGGGTGGAGTCGAATTTGACACAAGTGGAGAAATTTTCGATCCACTTGCCGGAACATGGAACAGGTGGGAAGGTTTATGGAATTTCCATAACAATCTACGGAGCAGTTATGTAGCGGCTTCTTTTTCTGACAACTTGTACGTGTTCAGTGAAACACATGTGATGAAGTATGATCGTGAGAACAACGTTTGGACTCTTCTGGCTTCCTTTCCTCAACGTATTCATTTCTTAACGTCTGCTACAGAGTGGCGCGACCGGATTTTTGTAAACACCTATGATATGATGTCCAACAAGCACATCTCTTATCTGTTTAACCCGTTAAGCAGTGTGTTGATTAAAGTTAACGGTCATGGTGGTGATGAGGAAGAATTTGTGGGCATGATCGCATCTGCAACAACCGTGGAGATCTGAATCAGATTAGCTATCCCAGTTATTTGTTGTGTGATTTAAAGTTGTCGAGTCCAACTTCTGAGTTTTAGTAGCATTTGCAGTGTGATAGTCCAACTTCTGAGTTTTAGTAACATTTGCAGTGTCATAAATCATTTTTAGTATGATAAATTTTAGTACATTTATGTGTATTGGATGTTGTACTTAAAGAGTGTTTTTTTACAGTTTGAATAAGTGAAATGTATCACACCTAAATTTTGGCTTTTGAAAAATTATGTATCACATACATTTTGTTGCAGCCTAGCCTTAGTTTAAGTCTGTTAAATTTGTTCTTCACTAAATTTTACTCAAGTTACTTAGTAATAATTATTTTATGTGTATTTTTAATCGAGATTTTGAGAGTTGACCAGCATCTATGTTTTTTTAGATTGCAAATAATGTATATATAACCTTACATGCTTAAAGATCTTACAGAACAAGGTATTACAGTCTTGAAATGGATTCAAGAACATTCCATTTTGGGTGACTCTCCATGATCGCAGAGGTATCTTGTCCATATTTATTATTTTGGTTTGAGGACATTGTTGAATCTTAACCCAATATTTCCCTTGGATTTATGTCTTCGCTCCCTTCGCTCAAATACTGATCGGAAAATCAAAACATGACGATGATGATTTTTTAAAATTGTAGAAATCCAAGAGCCGAAAACGATGATGTCTTGCAATATTCTTTAGCTTTGACTGTAACAAGCATTCAATGGACCAACAAGGGCAAGAACCAAATTATACCTAATATAAAGTTCAGATTTCTGAGAACGCGTCAGTGAGAGGAAACCAGGTGAGAGGTCATGTTTCATAGAATTTTTTATCAATAGTTATGATTTCCTTTATAACTTCATTGTCTTGAAACTTGAACACCAATATGAGCGATGTGACTTAGCTTGAAAGGTTGAAAATGATAAGCGATCATTTGAGAATTCAACAACTGCAATCGTGAACATCAACATTGAAGTATTAATATGGAAAATCAAACCATATGCATGAAGGTTCCTCAATATGAATTGTTCAACAATGTTGATAGGGCAAATCAAACCATATGCATGAAGGTTCCCCAATATGAATTGTTTAACAATGTTGATAGGGCAAATCAAACCATATGCATAAAGGTTCCCCAATATGAATTGTTCAACTCCAAAAGAATTGCACGCTGGTATGACTAAAACAATGACACAACCAGTTTTAGGTCAGACACTTTTTTTTCCTCGGTCTTCACTGAGATAACGCAGATCAAGACCGAGAGAACGCAGATCAAGTCCTTTGGTCCCTCTCTGACTCTAATTTCTCAGAGATTGACATGAAATTATGCACCAAATTTCAAACCAATAAAAAACATATACTTTACATTATCTTGGCATGAAATTATAAACCAATTTTCAAACCAATAAAAAACAGATACTTTACAGTATCTTGTAGTGTGTGACCAGAAACGTGAGCTTTTTTCAAAGAAAACGGAGTAAAAACGGGGACGAGCCGTTCCAGTTATTAATACGAAGAAACGGATTCTTACTAAACTGATAGTTTCGGACAACAGTTTTAGTAAAAACTATTTGACATTTCTCTTGGAACTTGGTTCGTTGTTGACTATTTTCTGATGCAAATCCTAATTTGTATCAAACTATTATGAATCGTGAGTGTCTTGGTAAGCCTGATGCCTTTAGCCTACTGTCCATCCGGACTCTACTGGCGTTGAAGTTTGAGTGTATACAGTATATGCCTTTTAGTTTAAGTGTATACATGATATGCCTTTCACTCAAGAACCACACAGAATAATCACACAGGGAGATAAACTTTTGTTTATTGCTAGCTGATCAACTTTGCTCCTGAAACTTGTAAGCACGGTGTCGATTGGGTGAAGCAATAAGAGTGAAGTTGAAAAAACTGAAACTGTTTTGTCTTGTCTGTTTTGTCTTGCTTTTGAAATGGATGTATTTTAATATTGGTTGAAAGTATATATATATATATGATAATGCAGTGTTGATGATGAAGTTGGTTATTCGGTTGGTATGGTTATCTGCTCTTGCTTTAGCACATCTAAAATCCACTTTACATCAACTTAAAAATCAAAATTCAGTTGCAGGTGAAAGAGAAAGAAATAGATACATTATATGATATGAGTCCGATTTTATGAATAATATATAGAACCTTTTGGGAAGCAACATCTAGTTCGCCATAAGAGAAATTGACTACAACAGATATATTGTTTCCCGTTATGTATTAATGTTTCCCTTCTGTCTTCTTTCCAACAACTCGAAATTTCTTCAACTTTTCTTCTTTCCAACAACTCGAAATTTCTTCTTTTACTTTTCTGTGGCATTACATAGTAGTCCATCCTTTGTCAAGGCCATTGCAAGTTCTATATTATCTCATATTTCAGGTTGCAGTCTGTTGGAAATTGTGATATAAAGTATGGAGTCTCTACCATTTTTTTTAAGAAAGTTCACTAACCAGATACCCATTGCATCTCTCGAATCACTGTAGAGAGTCCAAGAGAGGATGCAAATGACTGCTATGACAAAATGATTTCCCTACATTACTGGAAGAAAACCACTACTGGGATTCCAAATACAACATAATTCATACAGTAAGAAAAACAACTCTGATCATACCTACGATTAGTGCATTGAATTAGTAGCACAAAATCCTTTATTCCTCCTATACTTTAAAGATGTACATGACATGGAAAATCAAATGAATGGTCGTGAGTGTTTTGCAAACGTTCTCTCCATTGAAATCAACAGGAGAATCTGCAATTCTGAACCTTGAAAATCCTGAGGCATAAGGCCATATTTATGATATAAAATGACACTACTACCGCTACTAATGCCGAATATATGTAAAATCACACAAACATATATACATGGGAGTCGGGACAACAATATATATACACAGATATATGTAAAATCACACAAACATATATACATTGGAGTCGGGACAGCAATATATATACAGGATAACGACAAGATTAACAGAATAGTGGCAGAGAATCATGACTATTCAATCGATATCGTGCATAGTAAAATTTTACTCAATTTATTTAACAGAACAATGGGTATCATTCAAGATGGAATGTTTACTCAAGGGTCAACAATATCAAATCTCTACAAAGTTTTTACTTCACTTCCATTTATACTAATTGTTGTGATAGAGAACGCAATCTTCATTGCGAATTCTATCAACACAAATTCTTTCTTGAACAGGAAACTATTTGGAACCCAAATCTCATAGTATAAATGGTGATCTAAAATGAAGAGCATTTTCTTCATTTATTCAGAACTAGATTAAGAATGGTGATCTAAAATGGAGAGCATTTTCTTCATTTATTCAGAATTAGATTAAGAGGAAACTTAAAATGAATTTTTATAAGAGGTGTGAGATAAATTCTGAACTTTGGGTAAGAAGTGAACACCCTTTTTCAGAAGAAATCATACAAAACCATTAGAAGTTATTGGTCATTTTTTAAGCAAGTTACACTGTCCATTAGAGGTCGGGTAAGTTGGGTGTCTTGTAAGCACCGTCTCTATTGGGTTATTGGGTGAAGCAATAGAACACGAACATGTATTTTCAATCAAGTAAAGCTGTTACAGGAGCAGTGAATTTGACCAATGTGGGAATTGCCTGCTTAGGAAATCTTGCACTCTTTATTATAGCTTGGTAAGAAGAAGACTTTACTTGGAGATGGGTAGCATTTTGGAACATTGAAGTTTCAACTGGGAAAATTTTTGGGAAAGGATAATGTACTAGGAATATTGAGCTGGGAAGAATATAAGGAAAATGGGCAAAAATGGGCTATTGAACTGGGAACATTGAACTAGTAAGAACATAGGGAAAAAGGGTTTATGAATTTGGAACTTTGGAATGGTAAGAATCTTGAATATAAGAAACAAAGGGAAACATTGAACTGAGAAGAATGTAGGCATATTATGAACACTGATATATTTAAGGGTTCAAGGGTTCAAAAGGGTGTTTTCTAACATTTTTATTTTTTTAATAACAATAATAGTTATAATTTTGCATTTGAAAAGGTTGCAGCTTAACTGTACAGCCAAACTGTACAGCCAGGTCAGCCAAGTAATACAAAAGTAGTAGATGATCTGGGAAGTGTTAGATTTGTAATAATCCTAGGGAATATCTGGTATTTTCATTCATGGCATACTTTGGTTATACTATCCTTACATACTCTGCTTGGTTGTACAAACAATTTGCAGTGTGCTTGTTGTTGTATTGTGTTTGTCTACTGAAAGTAATATATGTGGCTGAAAGTAATGCCAAAGATGAAACTTTGGGGCTCATAAAATTGCATAATGGGACTTCAACTTTGCAAACTTTCTCATGCTAGAAAGATTGAGGGCTTTCAATGTTTTCTTTGTAAGAAAATTATGGGTTTTCAAGAAAAATTAGTAGTGGTACTGTATTTTGTCTTTTTATATGGTGGAGATAGTTTTATAATGCATGTACATGGCTTCTTATAAATACACAATTATTGTTCTATACCAGTTTGCATTCATTATCTATTAATTTATTCAAAGTTAAATTGGATTGTTTTTGGTAGATGCAAACTTTTTTGGAATTTGCTTTTTATTTTAGAGAAATTTGGTCCTCCTTACACTTTCAACTACTCTTTACATGTGATACTTCTAATATTAAATTAATTTAGACTAATTTAATTTATTTACACCAATTCAACAATATATATATGTTTACTTCAATTGGTTCTATGTGTAAGAACTTATTTGATAAGGCGTTCAATAATTGAGAGAGATGAATATGCAAGAAGGGTTTCAAAGATGATTTTAACAATGATTAGTTATGAAATTTACATAATAATAAAGATTATTTATGCTGAAAATGAGGATTGCTTATTACTATAACAATATCAACATTTAACATTGAAAATAAAGTCAGAATATATTTTCCACACAGTATCCAACTGGGAAAACTTATGAAGTTGCTAAAAAATTTTAAGGTTCAATTACATCAAAATTGTACATGTAATTGAAGCTTCATAACAAAAAGGAACTTCACAAGTAGTTGAAGATCTTAGGAAGAGATCTTCTCCAATTGCACTTGAATATATATAGTGACCAACCATAATAAAAAACTGGAATGCAGATATTGTTATTTTGAATAACGAATTCACATTATCTCATATACAATCTCTGTTTTGATGATCTAGAAATATCAGTATTTCTTTTTTGCAGTCAATGGTTAGAATCCTTAGTATGATAGGGACTGGTTCTTTCTTGTTAGATGTATTAAATTTGTGAATGGATCATGTCCTTTTTTAAAAATACAGAAGTTAAGAACTTAGTTCAAACTTGGGTAGAGCTAGTTCAATAAGACATTTAAGAACAAACATCAATTGTGTAGAATTTGTAGTAGAAGATTTCAGAAAGTATAAGAAATCTAATTCGTTTTAAACATAAAGTCATCAGATCAAAATATATATATATGTCTGTCTTGAGATTAGCTTTGTAATGTAGGTATTGGTTTGTGCGTCTTCAAGTTGAGAGCGATATTAATACTTATAACTTTATATATGAATTCCTCAACACACTACAACAAAAACTGGATTTAGCATCTCTTTTTGCATCCTTTTTTGTGTCTAGACTATCTTTCATTGTATTTTTCTTCATTTTTTGGACAAAATGGCACAATTTCATGGGTTGGAGCTATTTTAGGCATTTTTTGCATCCTTTTTCTAAATCTGGCACAAATTGCGGCTTAATTTGCACCAGGTTTTGTACCTAGTTATCCCCCAGGTTTTGCATCAAGTTTTGCGACAGTTTTTGAGCCTAGTTTTGCACCTAATTTTGCGCCTAGTTTGTACATCTACTCTTGTTGCACCCCCTTTTACGCCCATGTTTGCCTCAACTTTTACGCCATTGTTTTCATCCACTTTTGTATCCTTTTTTACATCCACTTCTGCTTCTTTTTTTGCATCCCTTCGTGCACTAAGTTTTGCATCAAAGTTTACATCCTGTTTTGAGTCGAGTTTTGCATCTCGTTTTGTTTCAGCCATTTTTGCATCCACTTTTACATCCATTTTTTCATCCACTTTTGCACCCACGTTTTCATCCCTTTTTGCATCCCATTTTGCATCCATGTTTACGTCTTTTTTTTCATCTACTATTGCATCCACTTTTTTCGCATCCCAATTCATACCCATTTTTGCGCTTACTTTTACACCCACTTTTGCTTCAACTTTTGCATCTACGTTTGCATCTTTTTTTGCATCCAATTTTACATCAGTTATTGCATCCCTTTTTGCATCCACTTTTGCATCGGGTTTTGCGTTGGGTGTTACAACTAGTTTTGCATCTACTTTTTTTGCATCCACTTTAGCATCCAATTTTGTATCCAATTTTACATCCATGGTTGTATCCACTTTTGTGCCACTTTTTTCATCATGTTTTGCTTCCATGATTGCATCATTTTTTGCATCCACTTTTGCATCACCTTTTGCATCCATTTTTGGTGCACCCCATTATGCGCCCACTTTTGCACCTACTTTTGTTGCATCCATGTTTGCATCATTTTTTGCATCCATGTTTTTATCCAGTTTTACACCCAGATGTTGAAGATGAAAATGAGGATAATAATTATGATATTGAGGATGGTTATGATGATGATGATAATGTTGTTGATAATGAGGAGAACTATGACAATGACGATGATGATGACGATTATGATGAGGAGGAGGAGGAGGAGGATAATAGCAATGAAGACATTGCCGATGATTATGATGGAAATGCAATGAATGGTGATGATGGTGATGATGACAATGACAATGATGATGAGAACAATCAGAATGATGATGTTGATCATCTTAAAAAATAAGTTGTATTTGTCATGCATAAATCGTGTGTGTCCTCCATGACCCTTTTCCACTAATCACATATTTTGGGTAGATGTTATTTCTTATGCCAAAGGTAATGATGAATAACTGATGAAAATGTCAATAATCATGATGATGATGTCAAGGACAATGGTGATGATGATGACATGGATGATGATTATGCCGATGATGATGACTATTGTGATAATCATGATGACAATGACAAAGATGACGACGATGATGATCATGATCATCATCATTTCCATCATCGTCTTCATTAAAAACATCATCAATGCCATTGTCATCTAGTTCACCATCATCATCATTTAAAGCATATGGGATATGTTTACCATTTACAACATGCATAACAAGTGGGATTATTCTAAAACACCCCACCAAAGTACAAAATTCAAACCACAAGGGAAACATAATATTGAAATTGTTCCAATTTTCTTTCTCCCAACAAAACATGCTTCATTTTAGGGAATTATATTAAAATCCATACATTCATAGTCCATCCATACTATACTTGTAATAAATGTAAATATAATACTTAATCGAATTTATAAAATAGGTAAATATTTTATAAACACCCTTATGATATATAAACTTCTTTCACCTTAATAATGGTAAAATATGTAAATATAATAATAACATATAATTAATATAAATATGTTACTATAGTTCATATGTTAAAAGATTTAATATAAATAAATATATATAGTTCATATGTTATGTGAATTAATATAATTAAATATACACACATATTATTTACTTATACATTATACAAATTAAAATATAGATTAAAACCTATGAAGTTTCATAGGAAGGCGAAGCAAAACATGAAGGATTTTTCAAATATAGATCTATGTACAACTACTCATTTCCCAATGGGGCTTTTGCTAAATCAATCTATGGATTCAGGGTTATGAGTATCAATTTGGTCCCTCTGGTCCATCCCCAATTTGGCCACGAGAGGATTTAATTCGGTCATGAGAGGATTTAACATTATTCCTCCAACGAGGACTTCTCACGGCCCATGTGGACTTCTGAGGGTGCCTAGTTGGCAACGTGGGTGTCTTGATTCTCGGGCCAAGACGTTCAAAGCCTGGATTTTGGGGATGGATCAAAGTAAACTAGGAGCTCTACCATTGTTGATGCCTCTACTGTCTTTGTCTTAGATGCTACTCTCTCGTATAGTATATAAGATATACCTATGCTGGTGGTGCTACTGATGCTAGGTCACCAAAATTTAGATCGCTATCTTGCCCTGCCCATGGAACAAGAATTTGGTCGAATCTCAAGTTCGCCACATGCTTTCCATTCCAAAAAAATTCATAGTTTTGCATGATTCGATTTCCTTCTGGTACTCTGTGCTGGTTGGGTTTTCCATCTATATTTTCAATTAAATGAGGAATTCGTGTAATGCAGTTTAGTCTTTTTGGCGGATAGGTGTGATGCTTGTAACTGCAAATCTAATTCTTTCAACCCACATTGAAATATTTGTAGTTATATATTTTATTGAAAGCATGTTTGAGAATATAAATTTGAGAAAATGAGGTCAAACATATAAATCCATATCTTGCTGAAAAGAGTTGGTATTTGTTTTTATCTAATTATTGGTTAAGAGTTTTTAAGATGGAAGGAATTAAAAGAGTAGGTTAATTGCAATAGAGTTAAGAAATAGTTATTCTTTAAATTACTTTTTTAAGGTTTTTTTAATTGGTTAAACTTTTTTTAGATGTAGGAAAATGGGTGAAATTGTGTTAGAAGTTGGTCAACTACTTGTTATTTTAAATGATTTGATTTTTTTGAATAATGAGAGGAATCAATTTGCACTAACTATAACAAATTTTGGTCCACTTAAAAAAAATCTCAAATTCAAAATTATATATATATATATATATATAATGCATTGATATAGAGCAAGCATTTTTATTAAAAACATTTTAAAAAAATAACATATTAATTAGTTACCTATAATCAATTTTAATTTTAGTTCTAATCCATTTTAATTTTAATTTTAGTTATAAGAATACTTTTTAAAAAATTAACATATTGATTATATAATTAAAGTAATTTATTTTAAATTTATATTTTTTATATTTAGAATAGCCTGTATTCATTTTACATTTATGCTTTTCATTTAAGTGTTCTGTATTCATTTTACATTTGTGCTTTTCATTTAAGTGTTATTACATTGGAAGCACATTTTATCAAATTCGTGAAAATACAAAATATGTATGTTGGTTTTAAGTGTGACTCACAGTTTATGTTCCTTATTTGGTGGACTCTTCGAGTCTCCTCATTGTCTGATTCTCTAGCCTAGCGCCATGTACCATGATCACAAAAGTGGTAGGTAAGGTCTTTATGCCTCCGTCCATATCTTGCAAATTGCATAAAGACCTATACCTTCTTCCATTGAAAGACTTGCCCATATATGTCTTACACTACCAAAATTCAAATCATTGGGTTACAACTAGAGGGTGTGGCCTCCCCTAGTGGGAGGTTTAGCCCAAATCTTCAGAGGTATTAAGCTCAATATAGATAATTTGATCATTTCAACACCTATCCCGATCTAGACTTGGGATGTGATTTGCTAGGCCCTTCGTCGTTGTTTTTATTGTCCAATCTATCGACACAATCTACTGTGCCGAAGGGAAACATATTTAAATTCAAACAACTTCTTGGAAACAACCATGGAAGTTTAGACTTTTAATAGAACACCCTTTCTTTGAAACAAAATTTTTAAGTCAAACTGAGAGATTGCAAATGAGTTAACATAATACATAAGAGAAACTTTTATTGAACCACCATTACACCATGCAACATAAACCACATTAGTATGCTCTCTCATATTCCCTCTTTGATCATTGCAAAACATAATCCAATAGTTTGATTTGACCTAGTTATTACTATATATGGAATTGGAGACACATGGATTATGCAATCCCTTCCTTATTATGAGTGTTTGATCCTTCATGGTCATAAATGATAACGCACGCAAGATATATCAATGATTGGGAATATCAAGTTATATTGAGCTCATTTCTTTCATTGAGTGCTCTTTAGAAAATGTTCATTAGAAAATGATGTGTTTATTTGTGGCTTGTTTATGTCACTTCAACATTGTCGTTTACTTTCCATAAATAAAATTCCATTATGAAGAGGATAAATGTATGGCTTTAACTTTAAAAAAACATTTCAACCTTGCGATATCTATATTTTGTTGTTAAGAAGGATTTGAGTCTATTTATAAAGATACTTGTACATATAAAATGCAATTACAAGGGTTCCTCTTGTAGGCTTGGTAGTTGGGGTAGTAGGCTATCATTGTCCCCAGCCAAGTTCAAAACCCATGACTATATGTACATGACACCTACAGGAGTGTCAAAATTTTCATTAATGAAAAAAAATGCAATTACAAATTGAGATGTTCATCATTCTAGATTATAGTTATTTTCCCTATAGTGTCTCATCACATTTTTTTCTACTTTTATTAAGAAATCATGCATAGATTTTATAGTATTTTCCAAAGTTAATGGATATTATGTATTTTTAATATTTGAAGTTTTGTACATAAAATTTGTTGTAACTAATATTTTCATTCTCCACTTATCTTAATAATTTGTTCTAGACTTCAATGTTGTATTATTTTACTAGGTCAATGCCTTTGGATAGTCTCCTCCATTTGTGCCTCTATCTTCCTAACACAACTTGTATCCTAATCCAAAAAAACTAATACGAATATCTATTTGGTTCAATTTTAGTTCCTCAGTATGTTAATTTCAAGATTAATATTGATTACATACGTGTACACAACTTTTTATATCCTTTAAATTAATTGCTTCCTAATGATTTCCATGAATCTAACTTGTGATATACCTTGACATTGATATTTTAAAGTACTTTAAGATTAACTTGTACAACATATAGCAAGTTATTCTGTTATAGTTAACATTACTTTATACTATTTTTAATGTGTATACATGTTTAATAAATTTTTAATCTCATTTCATTTTTAATTTTTTGTTTTGTTTTTTCACTCCATCACATTTACTCTACTTTTTGTTTTTTTTGTTTTCCACGTATCTTTGCACCTTAAGGGGCAATTGCTAATTTAAACCAATATATGTATGGAAACTTGGATATTAAAGCACAGACGTACCTGATTATCGATTGCCCTGTTACATTAAAACACAAAAAACAAATTACATCCATCAGTATTTTGTATAAGTTTGTTTACAATTTGCAAAGACCTTTTAAACAAAATAATCAACCTAAATTACCAAAAACTAGAAAGTAACACAACCATTAAGTGATAAAGTAATTCTCGTTAGCTTTTAGAAGAAAGAATCTTGGCGAAAATGTGAAAGATTAGGAGGCAAAACAACTGCCTGTAGACAATGGAGGCTCTTGCTGCCTACAGAGAATGGAGGCTCAGAGATCTTGTGCTCGCCAAGTCAAGGGATTTCTGGCATGGCCAGCTAAGGTACACCAGTCTATTTTTCATCCCCATTTGTTTTCCTTTATTTGATGTATGCGATGCATGTTGTTGTTATTTGCATTTGCCACATCAAATTATATACTTATTATGCCCTGGCCGTTAAAATTTTACCCAGTATCGTAGCCACTGTTGCAATTTTCCCAGCACATTACCCAGCATCAAGCAGGGTCGATTGCCCAATGTGTGCCGATATTCTTCCAGTGTTGATGTGTGCCTTCCTTCTCTGTCGGATATGATTGAAAGGGTGGGTATGATTGAGAAGGAAACTGAATAGTTTCTGTAGCTTGCCAGCACAGGATCGTGCGTGGGACTTATCACCTACTCGAACTTAACAGCTAGGACTTCAACTTAAACCAACTAGGGAAAGAGCGTAGCACCTTAAAAAGCCCTGTTGAAAGAGCTTGGTTACAATATTGCTTCTATTAGTGATATTCTCAATCCTATAATTGCAAAACCTGGTTGATGCACAAGGGTTCTCTGAAACCCTGCACGAGAAATTTGCCCAGCACATTACCCAGCATCAAGTAGGGTTGATTGCCCAATATGTGCGGATATATTCTTCTTAATCCTATAATTGCAAAACCTAGTTGCTACACGAGGGTTATGTGAAACCCTGCACGAGAAATCAAACCCTATATCAGATATTAGTGTTTAAACCCAAGCGATGGATGCAAGTTTGTGTTTTTTTGTGTTTAAACCCAAGCGATGGATGCAAGTTTTTGTTTTTTAAGGTGGAAATTGCCTACAGATTTTCCCCTAATATACAACCAGCTTTCTTTATCAATTTAACCCGAAAAGAAAGTCCACCCAACTCAGTTTAATAAACTGGCTAAATTGGGATATTATATCAAATGCGAGGCTATCTAAATTCACCCAGTCCATATAGTGCAGTCACATGCAAACCATCCATATTGGAGCCTGGACATCTTCACTTCATCTTAAAAACTTGATTCGTGTGCTAACACATGTCTCCTCTGCCTATAGGTGTCTCCTCTACATGTTTGGCACCTTCTTTAATTGTCTGGTTCATCTGTGCAGGTGCAAAGGTTGCCTATCTTAGTAAACTGCGACCAACATTTCTATATCCTCATTGTCAGTTATTCTTCCATGTAGGTGCTTTTTGCTTCTGCCACAATTGAATGATGTGGTATCTGAATTCAGGCAAGTATTATTTGCTTCAATAGCCTTCACATCTTTGTGCTGGGCTAACATGCCTGCCTCGATTGCTGATGCTACATCCTGCAGCAACATTTTTCTGCATCTGTTTGTTTTTGTGTCTACAAAGAATGGTCCGTGACAAAACTTGGCAATAGATTTGCACTTTCTATGCAAAATATAGGTCTTTTTTCTTCGTGGGCACCACTTGTGGTTGAAGTTAGCACACATGGGTGCAAATCTGGAGCTATCTACAAGTTTGTGCCAGCGAAACAAAGCTTTGCAGATCTTCTTCAATGCCATGATGTTTAGTTGGCTGTTACATTTCTGGAAAAGGTGTATTATTTCATTACATCCATAATTTTCAAATATTTCTCCCATCACTACTTGTCATGGATTCATGCCCTCCTCTTGTCAATGGCATGTTGTTTGGCATCTCTTTCTACCTCAAGTGTGAAGCATCTTTTTTTGGCCGGCATGGACTTGATTTGGGCATTGCAAGTCATCTCTGATCTTCTGTTTATAGCTTTCAAAGCTATTTTTGAATCTTTTTATATTATTCCTCAACTCTTCTTTAAGTATTCTTAAGATTTTACCTTAGAAATTCAAAAGTATACACTTTCAAAAAACTGTTTGAAAAATAAATTCAGACTCGCCTGCTCTCTCCTTATTTTTTGGGACTACATTTGTGGCTTTTCAATGTTCACACAGTCATAGGTTCTAGGCTGGTATCACTCTGATATCATGTAGGTTTGTGGAAGACCTGCATAGACAATAAGAGAGAGAGGATGCTTCTATTATTGTTTGAACAATGTTCATATTGTACATCTTTATTCATGTGTGGTAGTTAGACAGTACTGGACTTAAACAAACTTTGTAACTACTAACAGAGAGAGAAGATACTTTTATTATTGTTATATAATGTTTATATTGTACACTCCTTTATTTTTATGTGTGGTAGTTAGACACTATCAGACTTGGAAAAACTAACTCCAAACACTAACTTGAACATTAACATTACGCCATTAACATTTCATTGTGCCTTTTTTTTATATTAATTTTTTATTGACTGTTATCACTACAACAATTTTAAATTTTTATAATTTATAGATGTGAAAACTTTGCCAGTTTGTTTATATGCGTAAGGTTATGCTTGCATGTATGTATGTTTCTCTCAGTTAAATTCGGTTTTCATTTTTTATATTTATGTGGTTGATGTTATTCTTGTGGGAGGGCTCTGCTAGGGTCAAGGTTTTGATGTGACTATGGGCTAAGTTTTCCCCATGCTCCTTTATCCTTACTACAAATAAGTGATCTGTCTCTCTAATATATAGTTTGCCACATGGACACATAATCTTGTAGATGTGTTTTTGTAGTCAAGGGTCCCTGGAATCCTTGCTAGATTTTCACAGAGAGATATGGTGTTTTGTCTTGTGGGAGTGCTTTGCTAGGGAAAATATCTTGATAGGATTATAGGTTAAGTCAACCCCATGCTCCTTGACCCTTATATCGAACGAGCATCTTGTCTCTCCTATGTATGTTTTGCTGCATGGACACGTAATCTTGCAGACGCCTATTTGTTGTTGAGGGTCTGTGTGATCCTTGATGGATTTAAGCATCCCTATGATAACATACCATTAGAGGAATGCTAAAATCCCTCCAATGGTAACATCCTTCTGATAACATAACATTAGATGTATGCTAAAATCCATCACGGATCCCATGGATCATTGAGGGTAGAAAGGTGTCCACAAGATTGCATTTGTGTTGAAAATCGTATATAGGAGAGATGGGCTGCTTGTTTGAAGTAAGGATCAAGGAGCATGGGGAATACTTAGCCCATAATCACATCAAGAGCTCTGCCCTAGAAAATCCTTCTCACAAGATGAAACACCATATTTGTCTTGAGGATCCCAAAGTCATTCTGAGAGTAGATCATTACTGAAAATGGTGTCTAAGAAATGCTATAAAATAGCAAAGCATCTTGAGAATTTAAACTAGGATGGTATACTAAAGATTTGTGAGAGCTTAATTCCTTTATTCTAGCATCAAAGAAATTATATAAATGGGTAAACTGTCAGCAGTTCACAATTTGAAACGAAGGTTACTATGTTTATTCTTGTTTTGTCTCCTGGCTAGCATGGGTTCTGCTGATCCAATTGTACATATAAATATGATGATTGGTGGCCCACTTAAAATCAACTTGCATCCTGAAGATGAGCCTGGATAGCAATTTACAACTATTTTTCATTTGGCTAAGTCCATACTCTTATGTCATAATCACCACCTAGGTCTTGCACCTGGAATTTAACCTGACGAATAGACTGATATTCCATTGCTGAAATACAACAAAGTAGAAATGTCAAAAGCATCTATTAACAGAAAAAAAAAAATTTGCAAGTGTTAGATGAGATACATACCTAAATTGAGAAACCATCAAATATCAATTGATGGCTTATCTCTGACTTCAAAATTATGGATCATTTTGAAAAGATCTAAAAATTTATTAGTCAATTGACGTCTCTCAATCATTTCACTTCAATTTCACTTGACAAATCGGTGCATCCTACATAACTAGCAGTAATCTTGGCAATGCTAAGAACCACCTTCAAAATACCTCTCTCTACTCTAGTTCTCCAAGAATATGAGAACATCCACAGAAGCCAACCAAAATGATCATGACTTCCTTTACAATGATGGCATATAAGGTTGCAGCCATAATATTCTAAATTAGTAGTCACGTATCTCTGGTAGTAAGCATTCTACAAGGGAAGGGTTGCTACACAGAAAATTGATTATAAAAATTTAGATAGATCCTGAAAAGTGCCTGGATCTCACTGTAACTGTTCAATTATGTAGAATTTTTCCTTACCCGGACATGTAAGACATATGTTCATGGTGTTCCAGAAAGTACAGAACACACATATGACCCAAATAAGTTGCATGATATGACTCAGCAAGATCATATACACTTGCAAAATTCTCTAAAGTAAGGTCCTAAACAGAAAACACAGATCTCAGTGCTGAGGCTGGACAATATTATAACAAAAAGGAAAAAATGCAATGAAATAAAAGAATACCTATGCACATACTGCTCTCCCAAATATACCTGCAAAGTTTTTTAAATATGAACAACAAACATAGATTAAAAGAAATTCATTCCAAAACTAAATTGATCATCTTGTTTATTAGAGTAGAAATACATTAATAATTAATAACCAATCCTCATAATCAATAGAGTGTTACTAAAATGAGCTTCTTGCTTGCTGATAAATATCGTTTGAGAAGTAGCCTACCGAGTCACGAAGCTGCCTTGCCTCCCTCTAAACCTTGATAGACATTTTTCTCAACGATTATCTACAACATATATTTGATCTCAATCATTATAAGTCTTTCTCAAGTGTTATCACATTTCATGGCCATATTACTTGTGTGTTACAATGTCCATCTCCAGATCTGTCAACAGGCTGTTACAGGCATGTAAAATGCACTCTCTTTAATATATGCAGGCATGATTTTACAACCAGAGATATATATTCATGCAACATGCGGTGCTATTCCCATAAGCGAGATATTTTTATTTTTGTTATTAATTTTACTGTGCATATACACTTGTTCCTTGGGCCATCAGGACTGTACCTTGTTACGTCCATGGATTTTGCAGTCCTCCCAAGGCCATTAGTAGAACATGGGCACCTAACAAGTGTGGAGCTAAGATTGAGTCCCAAGTCTAACCAATTCTAAATCGGAATAATAAATGTTCTGTCTACTGCATGATGATCTATATTTATATGATGTTTTCTTTTGCAAATTATCCCCACAATGGCTTTCATTACTTATCTTCCTTTGGGCACCCTGCTCTGCATCATCTAGGATTATCAGCAGATGCCTATCTCTATGGTATGTAGAGGTTTGCAAATGGGGCATATTATCATTTCCAACTTTCATAAATCCCAGACAGAAAAGAATACCTGCCACTGAAATAAACAAGGGAAGGCATTAGCCACAAATAAATGAGCAGTCACAGAGTTCTATGCACATGCAAATTCAGAAACATAAGTTGCAGGAAATTATTATTGTTCACAAATTACTATAACATGTGGTTTCTAAAGCATCAACTGCCATAATTGGGCTACATTCTTGGAGTGATAAACAAGTTATTCCAATTCTTGTAAGAGTTTGCAATGCTGATCATTTGATCCTGTTCTTTTTCCTACTATTGTTTGCTAAATGCGGCCAAATATATCACATCTGATGGGAAAGCCAAGAGCTATTGGTAATAAGTTAAAATCAGGTTCATAACAATCATGGAATGTATCTTTTAGTTTTTGGCAAATTTTAAAGGGGTATTTTATTAGTATAGCAGCATAACACATTTGGGCCAATGCTATTTAATTCCATGTTTCTGACTGGAGAGATTCTATGTCTACCTATCCTATTATCTATACATGTTTTTTTCCTTCTAATATGCCTTTCTGTATGAGCAAATTACAAGCTTTTAATTTTGAATGGCCTCTGATGCATTTCACCATAAGACCTCTACTATGATGCCATCTCTGTCTTTGTCAAGGGAAACATTCTTGAGGCCTCGAATTTAATGAGACAATAGCTCATCAGCGCATCACAGTGTTTGAAGGCATATGTAAAGGTCAAGCCTCTAAGGGAGAAGAGGATCCTAATTATCTATTATCCATCCCATGTCTCATTACAATCCACTGAAGCCTAATCTGCACATGGATGTGGGAAGTTAACAAACCGGCTTGCAAGATTGATAAAAGTAGCATCTAGTTTGAAAAAAATGATTCGAATTCCTAGTCAATTTGTCAAAACACTGATATGGCTACAACTGGGAATCGAATCTTGAAAGGAAAGCTTTAATTAGGATATTTTCTAGCTACTGTTGGAACCACATCAGTTAGGCTCTGGTTCAATGCTCCGATTTGTCAAATAAATGATGCGGCTGAAATTGAACATCCAATCTTAAAAGCAAAGATTCAATCCATAAAGTTTCTAGTTATGCTTGGAATCAAAGCAAAGACCTGTAAATGTTGTCAGCCATCTTTGGTCACTTATGAAACTTGCCATATGATTTGTCACCCATTAGCTTGGATAGCCAATTTGCAAGAATACGATTTAGGTTGCTAAGGCGACTCCTCATCCACAGAAAAATTACACGCCCTAATAAATTGCAGCGCCTTTAAAGATTGCAACAATCTTACACCTCTTTTTCTTAGGTTCACCAGGATTAAATGAAGATAGCCTCACTCACTTACCCTAGTGAGAGGAAACAACTAGATATTTCAAGGGGGTAACCTATATTGGAAGGGATAAAGTTTGCACTACTTGTCCATTTCAAGTGTCGATTATGTTGTATATTTTTTTTTTCTTTTGCAAAATCAACATATATTTATCCTTAGGCAACGTGTACCATTAGGTACCATAGGAAGGACTGTTATGTGTTTTTTTTTAAGAACTAATGGTAGTTGCATACAATATTAAAGATTTAGGACATGGAGCATGAAGGTAGATTAGATGTAGTAGGCATCATTAGGAAGGAGAGGTATGTGTTTATTTTTAAAGTATCTCTCGGTAGTTCCATTCAACGGGGTAACCTATATTGGAAGGGATAAAGTTTGCACTACGTATTCATTGCGAGTGCCGATTATGTTGTATATATTATTTTTTCTTGTGCAAAATCAACATATATTTATCCTTAGGCAACGTGTACCATTAGGTACCATAGGAAGGAGTGTTATGTGTTTTTTTTAAAGAACTAATGGTAGTTGCATACAATATTAAAGATTTAGAACATGGAGCATGAAGGTAGATTAGATGTAGTAGGCGTCATTAGGAAGGAGAGGTATGTGTTTACTTTTAAAGTACTAATGGTAGTTGCATTCAATATTAGTTGTAATAGGCATCATTAGGTCCCACTAGAAAAGAGTGTTATATGTTTATTTTCAAAGTATCAATGCTCATTGCTTATAAGATTGATGATTTAGGACATGGTGAATGAAGGTAGATTAAATTGTAGGTGAAAATATCAAGTAATAATGAACACTATCACTGACCATGACAAATATTGAATTCCAAGCTTAAAGTAGGTGGGTAGTCCCTTCGATGAAAAAGACATCCCTTATGTGTTTAGTGAGATAAAATACATAATTATTGCTATGTTATGATTGCATGATGGGATAAATATTACTTTGAGAGAATTCTCCAAAGTTAGTCCATTTGTCATGTGAAGGAAGGTGAGTGCTATTGATTGTTGCTCTTATTCAGAGTGATTTTGATATGATGAGTTTGTTTGTTTGTATACTGCTTCTTTTAACTATTAATAATATCAATGTACATTTATACATAAACAGTGGGTTGTGTAGCTTATGTCACAACCTAATAAAATTTAAAATGTTAATCTAAATTGCTTAAAGAGCATAAAAATAGTTATCAAAATTGGCACCTGGGAATTCACATTTAGTGATTTTTCATAAATGTCACTTAGCACCCAAAATATAGCAACCCTAAATCTTTGCCATTAAGGCATGAGAGGAGGCAATCACACAAATCCATGAACATCCATTATGTTTTCATTCAAAGTGGACTCCTATCCATCATTAGCTAGCTTAGCATTCATGACAATGGTTGCCGTCCATTGTTCTTGAGCAACTTCTCATTCTTCGAGAAAGCAAGGCAAGAACTTGTCATTTTGACATTTGTGGGTGAGGATGGGCTATGAGAGGCTAATTATGGCATTGTTCATGCATTCTTGTACATCACAGTGAATGCTATGCCTTGACCTTTCTTTATAGTGATGCAAGTACTGGGTGCAACACAAATGTTGCAAGAGAGTCCATAAGAGGCTCCTTGCTTATGCTACAAAGACTTTTACCATAATACTCAAACAATTAACATAGAGGCACCACATCCAACTCCACTTTTTGTTCTTATATAATAATCTTCATATAGAGATTAACACAAATTAATGAACCATTTTCCCATTAAGAACTTTGTACATGTTGGCCCTGGTTAAACAAGATGTGTTCATGTTTTTTTGTATGAGGAATATGATTGCATATCCAATGAGTTGCAACACTTTTTGGAAACTAGTGAACTAAAGCATTTTATCCTCTTAAAGGGTGACCTTCCATGAAATGGGTGTAGGGTGATATTGAATGGTTGCATATCAATATTGAATGGTTGCATGACAATAAGATTGTGTAATTGTTTAGGATATTTTGTTGCCTGAGCACGGTAGATTTTTTTGCTTATTAGTGTGTTTGGAAAAATAAATTGGATTTTAAGCATGTTTGTCTTTGGATCTTATTGTCTTTTATTAGAATTACAAATGATGAAATCTATGTGTTAATATTGCTCCTCTTCCTGATTCTGAAAGGGTGCTAGCTCAATGGAAGAGCACCTGCTTTATAAGCAAGAGATTGGTGGTTCGATTCCTCCATGCCCTAATGATATTGCAATGTATCTCTAAAGCTAAAAAATGTAGTAGTGCAAGATGGATGCAATATTAGACACAATACTAAATGTAAAACATGATGTAAAAGTGGACGTCACACCAAACACAAAAGTGGACACAAAATCCGACCTTATGTCAGATGCAAATGTGGACACAAAAATGGATGTCACACTAAACGCAAAATTGGATGCAAAAAGGGACTCAACACTAGACATAATTAATGACTCAAAACTAGATGTAATAATAGGTCCAAAACTAGATGCAACAATAGATGAAAAAGTGGATTCCTAACTAGATGTAAATTTGGACATTAAATTGACCACAAAATATGGTGTATCGATGGACATAAAACTAGGCGTAACACCAGGTGCAAAACTGGAAGCAACATTTGGCACAAACAAAAACTTAAAACGAGAAACAATTTTAGATGCAAGACGGGACAAAGCATTGGATGTAAAACTAGACGTAATATTGAATGCAAGATGGGATGCAACATTGGACACACAACCAGATGCAATATTACATACAAACATGGGCGCAAAACTAGGCACAACACTAGGTACAACACTGGGTGCAAAATTGGGCTCAACCATAGATCCAAAAAAACACATCAATCGGGATGCAACACTAGGTGCAAACCTAGATGCAAATATGACATAAAATGAGATGAAACATTTGGCACAAACATGGATAGAAAAAAAGACGTAAAACAATATACAAAATTAGATGCAAATGGGGATGCAACATTATAAGTAAATTTGGATGCAAAACTAGACGCAATATTGGGCCTAAAATTGGATGCAAACCTAGATGCAGAATTGGACACATAATTTTATGTAAAACATGGTGCAAAATTGGGTGCAAGACTCGATGAAAAACTAGGAGAAAAATAAGATGAAACATTGGATGCAAAAATGAGCATGAAACTGGGTGCAAACAAGGATGTAACAAAGGACACAAAAAAAGATGCAATAGAAGTTGAACAATTAGGCGCAAATAAAGGCATAACATTAGATGCAAAAAATTGGGTGCAAAAATGGACACAAAAATGGATGTTAAAAAGGACGGAAAAAAAGATGCAATAGACGACGTTTTACGAAAATGTACAATAGGGCCTGGTTTAGCGCCGAATTGTTCACCACAATTAGGAAAAAATTACACTAAAATTGGGCACTAAATTTGACGCTAAATCCAGTTTTTGTTGTAGTGACAGATATATGAATTCCTCAATATGTTGTAGAAAAGCGCATTTTTTTTACATGTGCAACTACATCTCCCTGACAGTAGGTCGTAGGATGGTGTGAGAGGGATTGACTTGGCATGGAATCTTGGCCTCCATTGAAGCGAGCTTGTGATTTACCTATCAAGTCGGTTTATATCAGGTTTTGCAAGTGTCATTATTAAATTGTGTAAGTTGTAAAATATCAGTTTTGCTTTTATCTTAATTAATTCAGACTTATTAATTCTCTATTTGTTATTAAAGCAATCGATCACCAATAGTAGTTTGTGAAGTGGGTTCTGGGTTTCTACTTTTCGTGGTGTAAAGTAGTGAGTGAAAATTTATGAGATGCTTATTTAAATGAATAAAAATTAATTTTGCATTTGCTTTTGTATCTTTGTGTGAGAAGAAATTGTATTTTCTTAATTAAAGAAAATATATGTTTCTCCCATTTTCAATTTTTTCTTAGTTTTTGTTTCCAAACTTTCATGTTCATTTCTAATAGATGTCCCTGTTTGTGTTGGGAGAGAATTATTTCATCTTTCTTCTAGCATTTTTTCATTGCAATGGAAGGAAGTTCATCAATTGCACAAAGCTAAGCACCCATTTCCAAACAAAACTCCCCTACAATAGTGTCGACCCCCCCCAAAAAAACAAGGAATACAAATATGCAAAGAAGGATTTTGAAGCTAGGCTATGGGAAAGAGTCAATTACACTCAATCATATAGTGGAGGAACAAGCAACACTACTGGTTCAAAGGTTTGTTTTTTACCTTACTGTAAGATGCAAAAGTCGAGTGTAGCAAGAGTTCGGTGGCATTTTCTTGGAATGTGAAAAAATGAACAAATCAGTGTCTACATCTATGTGCCTAATACAAAGAAATCTTCAATACAAAAACAATTTAATGAATTAGAAAAGTTGAAACAACTTCCTGAAGGTTCAATTGAAACCAACAATTCAGCCACTAGAGCAATTTTAGGTGGTTCACAAACTTATTCTCAACTTCATGATTCTACTTCCCTTCTTAACAACCTATGGTATGTAAAAGGGAGAGGAAATATTGATGCATCTGTTGGGCATTTTTTTGTTGCAAATGGCATAGATTTTAATGTTTGTAGGTCTCCTTATTGGAAGGAAATGGTCAAATATCTCATTGACATAGCCCCTAAAGGTTACAAACCTCCCAGCTATGGAAAGATGAGGACATTAGTGTTATCTGAAGAGTGGTCTTGGATTGAAGCCAAACTTCATGACATTAAAGTTGGTTGGAAAGACTCCAGGGTCTCCATTGTTTCAAATGGTTGGACAGATGTCAATCATCATTCTCTTATCAACATTTTGGTTTACAGTTTGAAAGGGGTTATGTTCTTAAAATTCCATGATAATACATGGAAAACAAAATATGGTCCATATTTGATGGGTCTCTTCAAAGAAGAAATAAAAGAGGTTGGAAGAGAAAATGTAGTTTGGATTGTTATTGACAGTGCCTCAAACAATGTGCTTGATGGGGGTTTAATTGAGGATGAATATCCAACAATTTTTTGGACTCCTTGTTATGTGCATTGCATCAACCTCCTACTTAAACATATCAACAACATTGCATGGGTTGGAAAAACCATAACTGAATCAAAGATGATACAGATTTTTATTATTAATTATGAAACATCCATAGTAATTTATAGAAAACATGCCAAGCTCCAACTTCTTCGATGTGTCGAGACTAGATTCACATATTCATTCATTATGTTACAACGCCTCGTCAAAGTGCATCAATCTTTGAGGGAGATGGTGGTTTCAATGGATTGGAAGAGGTGGAAGGGTTCTCATGTTGGGGATGGTCTACGAGTTGAGGAAATTATTATTGACTCTTCTTCAAATGATTTTTGGAGGAGAGTGGAGGATATTGTTACCCTCATCACACCTAATGTTTCCACCCTTCGCATGTTTGCTAGTGATTGTACATGTTTAGGGGATGTGTTTGAGAGTCACGATCAAATGAGAGAGAAGCTTCCTGAATTAATGGAAGATGAAAATTCCAGGATTGATAGAGACACCCAGATTGAGGTGTGGGATCTTAGTCTTACAAAATGGAAAATGCTTCATAGTCATTTTCATTCTATTGAGTTCCTAGTTGTAATGAACAAAAATATATATAATAAATAATCACTAAATAGCTATTATATAATTAAAAATAATTATTAAATATCAATATTAATTATTAATAAATTAATATAGATTGATATTAATAAGTAATAAGTAATAGTTAATAATTAATAAATAGTTATTAATAAACTATTCTAAAATGAGCCATCCTTTCATGGATGGTATCCAAAGTACCTTTACGATTAATATATATATATATGGCACTCACTTTGTAATCTATCATCATATCTATTTTATCAATCTTTATATATATTCATGGATTATTTGTATTTTCGGAAGTGGAAGTTTGAGAAGTTATAGTAAATAGTATTTTATCGTTACAGTGGTATGACAGCTATACGGCCCTTGGCCATTATTTACACTTAGTGTAAATTTAGTTTTTAGGGTTTCCCTAAAATATTGGACATAGTCCAAAAAAAAAGAAAACGTAAAAAAAAAGGAAAAAAAAATAAAAAGTTTAAAAAAAACGATAAAAGTAAAACAAAAAAAAGGTTAAAAAGTGAAACCACCCGTGGTTTCTTAAAGTGAGTTTGGGTTTGAATATAAAAGTGCATAATAATTGCGCCGAGAGGGGCTCTACAGCCCAATATGGGGGAGATCTTGTAACGTAACATTAACATTTTAATGTAAATGTCGACTATAAAAATTAAGAGGGAGATGTTATAACGTTATGAGATTTTGCAATGTTATGTAACGTTACTCATGTAAAGGTGGACTATAAATATTTACTTTTTACTTCTATTTACTTATGATGTAGATTTTGTCAACCATTAATTAAAAGTAAATATTTTTTTCTGACTTATTAAAATAAAGACAAAAAGACTTGTATTTTGAAACAGCTACTATATAAACACCAATAACTAATAAAAAAAATACATAAAATTTATCTCCGCAGACCAAAAAAAGACTGCGACAATGCTCTCTGCACGAGCTACTCCCCTCCAATCCTTCAATATTTTCCAAAGTGGATGCTTTTTGCCAGATAATACCACTATGAACTCCTCCCATTGGCCTCCTGCAGACTTCCTGCCAGACTCGATCCAAATTTTAAAAAACAATATACACCAAATCTGCCGAAATTTTATTTGAAGAAGCAGTAACCACTTTATGTCGATGTCTTCGAATTTTAAGCTTTAAAGGCAAACAGAATACAGAAATGCAGGAATACGCAATATCAACAGAGAACTTGCATACATATGCACTGAAATCTCTCCACTTTTAACTTTAAAGGAAAAACGGGAAAACCGAAATCCGTGACAAGAGACAGCACAAATGACGGATATACACCAAAATCTCAGTAGAGAACTAGAATGCATATGCTCTAAACTCTAAACTCTCTTGAAGAAATAAATCTTCAAGCTCAAAAGTCCCAACTTCATTCAACTGGTGCTACGATTCCATTGTGCTCACATATTACCCCGTTAATGGTATCTACTTGCCTTTATTCAGTAGGGAGGAACCGTTGCCAGGTATACCCCTACCCTCCTGTTGGCTCGATAAAGAAATAACCTATAAAGGATAAATGTGTATTAAATACTTGGGTCGTTTTTACTCTTCGTTTCATTACTTGAGGCTTGGCCCGGACTTTCTATTATTGTCTGCTCGCGGGTACAGCTCATTCCTAATTCTTAACTTTGGAGGTTAAAAACATTGATAGCTGCCTCTTTTTATGCAACGATGTAACCTCCTTCGGGATACAGTTGCGCGTGAATGATCCAGAAAGGCTCGAGCTACAGGTAAAATTAATTAAACGTAATTAATGATTCTCCAGCTCCAGATCCTCGCCATTCTCCTCCACTCCTCAGCGACCTCCAGCTGCGCTTTCCTTCCACTCTCCCGCGACCTCCCCTCCACTCTCGTGCCCAGCCTTCCAGCTCCACTCCACCGCCTTCCAGCTCCACTCCACCTCCCTTGACGTTGGTTGGGCTTTTCCTATCAAAGGGGGAGCGAGTGAACTATGCAGATAACTTCTCATAAAACGTGACCTGAGATTTATTAGTGACAAACATAAGATAAACCATATTTCGATACTGCAAGTTTTCAGAGGTTGTCCTCTTTCTCCTGAGAGTAAGGCTCCAATATTTGGGAGTCATCTCCTTGGCGTTCATGAGTATTCCCTTGCAGTTGTCTCTTGCAAAACTTCTGGTAATATTCCTCGTACGTGAATCTTATATATACAGCAGGATGCTCCGAGTCAGTCAATAGAGCTATGACTGCATGCATCAGGAGAAGGGAAGTAAAATGTTGGAATAGAAATGCCTGCTTTTGAATAACTCACCACATCACGATTCAGCACACTCCTGTATCTTCCTTGCTCAGAACCTGCATATACATAATAGCATAGCATATACGATTCAGCACACTCCTGTATCTTCCTGTAAAATGTTGGAATAGAAGCTGCATATACATAATAGCATTCCAACATTAATTATTTAGACGAGAACCTGCATATACATAATAGCATTCCAACATTAATTATTTAGACGGCATAAACGAATATTAAACCATAGGAGGATAATAGTTATAGTGACAGGTACAGAGATGAACATGTAATATAAACAAAATTTAAATATAAATAATTCAACGTCCAATACACATGTACATAAGACAAATTTACTTGTCCGAACCTTTCATGCATGCACTATCATAGGTTCAAATATGGAAAACAAGAATTGATAGGTTGATATTGGCTTAAATAATTATCTTTGAAAAAGAAAGGCTACTAGCCATCTTTATGTGGAAGACAGGGTTATATTGTAAATAGTTTTATATTGATATTTTTTGTTATTATTTATATTGTAATTAGTTTTATATTGATATTTTTTATTATTATTTATCTTTTAGTAAAGTTTAATTTTATAATTTATTTATTATATCTTTATATTGATTTTGTTTCAATATTTTGTTTCAATATTTATTAAAGTTTAAATTTACAATTTATTTATTATATTTTTAATATTTATTAAAATTTATTTATCTAAATTTACCCTTTTTAATTACTTAGCCTCTTATGTATAATGAAAATAGGCTATTTATAAATGTGCTACTTACTCTTTTTGTGAACTCGTTTATTTATAAATTATAAATCGTTTTCTATTTAATAATTATATTATGTAATTTTTAAATTAATTATGTAGTTAAAGAAATTGGTAACAATTTGTTTTTGTTTTTTGGGATCCAATCTCTGGAGGTGCAAACCTCTTCTCAGGTAGTTTACTTAAGGAGATTGTATCCCTCTCCGCCCTTAATAGAGCCAAGGATTTGGATCTATGCTAGTATAAAATCCAAATAAAATATTCCCTAGCTCTTAATATTATACTAGCATCAACTCAAAGTATGTATAGGAGCTCTTAATATTATACTAACATCAACTCAAAGTATGTATAGGTTGTTAACGAGGTAACCATAGGAGTGTTACATGTAGCAAGGTATACAATGGGAAATTTGGCTTCGTCACATTCATATGTGCCTACTTCTTCAAGAGGTTGTAGGCACTACAACCCCCATCGTGCTATTAAGGGTGTGGGAGAAATAGATTTAAATTGCATGCAACAATGGGGAGGACTTGATGCTAAGGAGATGAGGAAGTATTATTTGCAATGTATTTTGTCTATATTTATTTGTATATTCGTGCCAACTTATCACCATCATTGAGGACTACCCATATGCTTGTATGGATTATTAGGGATGTATAGTGAAGCACTAAGTATCTACAACTAGTTAAAATCTACATAATTGGTATGCATCCAACTAACATAAACAACTATTTGATTCCTAGGTCTCCTGTTAAAATGGGATTGTACTAAAATGAGGAAACCATACAATATTTATCTATATTTTTTCTCAATTTTTGTGGAACTTTTTTTGGACACATCTAAAGTGGTAACCAATTTGTCTTTCAACATGCATTTCAAAATAGGATTCAATTGGATTAATGAGACAAGTAGTTTTCATATGGTTTTGAAGTAGGTGGGATTATTCCCAGTGTGGAGGTAAAGCGCTGATTCAATTAATTCAATTAATGGATTGGATCACACTCATGAATGGATATTGTTGTGAAATCCTAAATAGGTAAGAAATACCATCTTCTCCCTATAAGTGTTTATTAAATTCTTGGACCATAGTGTTCCAATATAGAATACTTAATTGGGAAGTAAGCACTACCATCTCATTTAGGCTCCTCTTTGAAGGATATTACAAAAAATATGGCGATTACATGAGTTGATGCTTCCCTAAAACGGAGTATTTGCTTCTAGAATGCTTAATCTATTATATGGAATTAAGGAAACAGGGGATAAGGAAATTTAATACATTGACACAAAAGATAGAAATAAATCAAACATAAAATAAAGATGACTTATTCAATTACTTAAACAATTACAAGAGATGCCAATTCTAGTTCTTTCAAGACTTCCCTCATTCATGTGTCATTGTGATTGTTTTGTACTTGATATTTTCTCTACATGCTTACAAACTGAGTCTCATCACAATTTCTAGGTGTGCGTTCAATTTCTCTTCCATGATCTCGAGCCAAACTTCCTCAGATCAATCCCCCTCATTAATCCCTTTCATTTCTCTTTAAAACAATTTTTCATGTGTTGGTTGGAATGTGAATTGATTCAGTTATTTCTACAATAGTTTGGAAAATCAATTTCCATGATTAGGTGTATACCATGAATGGTTTCCCAATCTCCTAATTTGTGTATATGAAACCATGATCCATCTAATATGTAGTTAATTATTTGCACCAATAACCTATAGCCAATGTGTCCATAAGGTAAATATTATTTTGCAACCATTTGTTCCACCTATAAACTTACTTCAAGAAACTAAAATATTGTTAGGTTGATGTGGATTTTCAGAACCCAAAGATGCTCCTGCATCAAACATCCTTGGTAAGAAAACATGAGTCTCCAACTCATGTGGATGCAATGGTATAACTAAAATAGGGAGAAGACACTCATAAGAAGGTTACCTCCTTGGAAACCCATGATGCATCCTCTATACGATTATTCCTCCACTAAACTAGATATTCAAAATATTCCTTATTGCAGATTCTTCTGCTAAACCCTGTTAGCCAAAATTTGTTCTACTTCCTCCACTAGTTTAGTTGGAAACTTCTTTTTCCATGTTTTGATGGTACTCAGTTCATCATCCTCTTCATCTTCATGGAACTTGTACAAATCATCAATGTTAAATATTGGGGAGATATCAAAGGTGTTTGGAAATTCAAGTGCAAACAAATTATTAGAATTTTTCCTCAAAATCTTGCACATGTCTCAATTTTCTTGTACTTAAGTTTGTTGTGTGTTTCCCGGGGTAACCTTCCTTTTCTCAATCGTTCCATTACCATATCACCTTCCTCAAACACATTTCCTCTTCTCCACAAATATGCCCTTTGTTTATATTAGGTATTTCTTTACTGCAACTTATGTTTAACATGTTCCTGCATTTCTTGTATACCTTTTACAAATTCACTTCACTTGCATAAGCGCTCCTGCTAGTATCCATATTTGAAAAATTAACCAAATATACAACTCCCCTAGGTGACCATCCAATATAAATAATCTGAAACAAATTTACCCCCACAAACCTATTTACTGAATCATTTTAGGTGAATTCAACCTTTTCCAAAACCAATTCCCGCTAACTTCATTTTTCCCCACTCAAACTTCTCAACAAATTTCCAAGGATATAGTTGACCACCTCGGTTTGCCCATCAGTTTGTGGATGATATGTGAAGTTGTATAACAACTTAGAACCCATTTTATTCCACGGTGTCCTCCAAAAATGTCTAAGGAACTGTGTTGTTACTTAGCGAAAGCTTATGATTGAAAGTTTAATAACGAGTAAATGTATATATACTTATATTATATTGAATAAAAATAATATAATATGATTGAGTACAATAAAAATAGCCTCTTATATAAAAGGTTTGATGGTGACCCTTTACATAAGGCCATTTTCTTATGGAGGCGCCCCTTCAATGTTATAATAATATTAATATTGTTATGATTGTATATATATATATATATATATATATATCCCAGTGGATTAGCTCAAGTGGTCGAGTGATGTAAGTTGTGAGTAGAAGGTCTCGAGGTCAAATCCTCAGGTGGTTATACATTGCTATACAAGGGCCTCACTTGATGTTCCCATCAAGTTATCTCTATGATCAAAACGAATGGGGTGAGGCCCGTTCAGATGGGCCCCCTATAACTTATTCTTGTCGACATAGGATCCCCACTGAAGTGTTTGTGAACAAAACATATATATATATAACATTGCCATTGTCTTTTACTCTTCTATTTTGGAATCTTAAAAATATTAATTAGGAGTTCTTAATTTCTTATTCTTTTTAATACTTATACTTGAATAACTTTAAGGACATAAAATTCCTTTTAATTTCCCCAGTAAATTAATCTTTAACTTTTGGTCTATATTTATCTTCTATATTTGTATAAGTTAGTATCGTCAACTCACCTTATGATAACGTATTATAAAAACCTTCAATAAATAATTTATAAACTTCAAAGAAAATACATTCTTAATGGAAAAGTCGGGTTCTTATGGAGTCTTACGATGTGACATATGTTGGAGCAGGATCCCGCAGCTACAGAAGAAGCTGCTAATTTTGGCGGAAAGAGAGAAGTTTAGCGGAAAAAGGACAGGGCAGAGCTACGACGGTGTAGCATGTTTCCAGCTGGAGAGTAGAGCCGGAAACCATGACTTTTGGGATAGAAAAGTCAAGGAGGCAACGGTACCAGAGCGGCCGAGAGAAGAAAGCTCAACCACTGCATTGAAGGCAGCGGCGGAAGACAGGAGGGCTCAGCGACCCTCATAAAGAAGAAGGAGCAACGAGGCTCAAGCATTGAAGGCGAAGGACAGAAAGAGAAGCGGTGCATAGTACCCATGGTCAGTGCCGGGAAGCATGGAAGACTGCAGAGAGCTGCAGTGTGACGGGAAGCGGCTACCTCAAGGACAGAGAGGACCGACTGTCACTACTAAGGGTATGGGTTTACTGTTGGGACAGGCCCACAGTGTTGTAATGGCACGACCTTCAGGCTGCCTATAAAAGCTTACATTTTTGTATTGTAAAGGGTTGGTTGGGTAGCTAATCAATCAGTAGATAGTCGATCAGTTGATAGTCTTGCAGATTCAGGAATCAGTCAGACAGACTGCGTTGTAACGATCCAGACACATAGTCGTCTGTGAGTCATTTGAGTCTGTATGTAATCATTTGCAGAGAGAGCAGAGAGGGAAGGGATATAGAGAGAAGATCAGAGATCTAGGAGAAACTTTGCACTGCAACTGTAGTGCAACAAACTGTGCTAACTTCCCTCAAGATATATAATAGAAGCACAGTTTGGTGGATGTAGCTCCCATCCCGGGGGGTGAACCACGTTAAATCTGCGTGTTATGTGTTGAATGGATGTGATTGTATTTGCTTATTGTTACTAGTTATTATGCATGTAATGATAGTAGCAGTAGACGAGTGTATGTATTGTTTCGTTCATAATATTGCAAAAGGCTAAGGATAAGTCAAAGTATTGCAGTAGGTTGTTTAAGGACTCTTTCACGTCTGTCACTAATTACTAGTTACTCACAATAGCCTTCTGAGAAGTAGAGTATCGCACATCGGCGCAATCAACGTTAAGAGCGTAAAGTCGCAGGGGTAAGATATCGCAGAGAGGCGATATCGCATCGGCAGAGGAGCTGCGATGCGAGATACTGCAAGCTGAGGGCTTAGCGTTGAGGAGAGGATGGGTGCTCCGCGGTGCGCAGAGATGCGGTAAGGATTGGAATGCTGCGAGTAAGTGGAAGTTGTGCGACGTGAGAGGAAATCGAGCGACTGGTGCAGGGTTGAGCATCGCACGGGTGAAAGTGTTGCGAGTAGAAGGGGACGTGCGATGCGCAGAGCTAGTCGACCTAGTGGCGCACAGGAGTAAGGAATAAGAGGTAGGATGTGCAGAACCTGGTCCAAGACACTTGAGTCTTGGCCTACCCATTAGATTCACTTCGGGTGAGACTTCAGATCGCTTTGCGGTCTGTTGCCGAAAGGGCCAGTGAGTTTGGGGTGTTGTTGATTAATTATAGTAAACCCGGGTCTGCCCATGCAATCAACAAATGGTTCCATTTCCGGTTTAAACGACTGGGATTCCATGTTCTGTTGGCATCCTACGCGAGAAGAATTCCACCAATGGCTGGATTCAGACTTAACGGAGTTCGCCAAGAAAGAGAACATAAGTCCGAGACTAAGCACAGAGGCCTGGCTAGAGAAGCACATCGCTTCAGACATACACGCTATATTTTTTGTAACCTACGGAAACGAGCTTTTCGATTGGTTATCCAAGTTGACAGATAGCAACACCTTCAAGAAGAAGAGAGACATCGTCTGGACACCGGAGCTGATTCAGACCGTACAGAACCTTGACAACCCGATTACGAGAGCAGTGGACTTCTGGCTCACCAGTGTGCTAGAAGGCTACGTTACAGAGTTTGCAGTTGACCAAAGAAAGAGCTTCAGTTCCGCCGAACGATACTTCTTCAAAGGATATCGCGGTAAGTACCTAAGATCTCTAAACTTGTCCCTTAAGATGCTGTTATATGAAAAAGGAACAATGGATCTAGTATCAGATGAATAAGTTAAGCTAGTAATGTCACAAGAGTTTGAAAGTGATTTTGATGACATTGGACGAACACGAAGT
>LPNX011186647.1:118082-145650 GCA_001517045.1 Pseudotsuga menziesii | reverse complement strand
TATGCGAATAGAGGTGTCGAGGTCGAACATAGTAGTCCATCGTCTGATTACTGGTCATTGATGTATACCGTTAACAGACGTGAGATCACCCACCAATAACAAAAATGGGAATCAAGGTACTAGAGTGAAAACTAACAAGTGTGAATAAATGTGTTGAGGTCGAACACTTGAGAGAATCCATCGATCAGGGGACATTGATGTATTCCCAAAACTGTCGATGGCGAGAGAACCTGCCACTGATGACTGCAAGTCTCAAGGCACTCAAAATGACTCTAGACTCCAATCCCAGAATAAATGATCTGAAGTCGATGGGATGAAATCTGCTGGAAGGAGGGCATTAAGGCATCCCCCATCATCCAACACGAGGTACTCAGCAAGGCTGTATAATATGGAAGAACTCTATCATAAAGTGCACGAACCAGTAACTGTACCGGGAATCATTAAAGGAAATTTGGGGTCTAAAATGGGCCTTATAAAAAACTGTGCCATGGATGAGTTGGATTGAGTTGAATTTTTAAACCAATAGAATTTCAATATCTTTGGTCAACCATTATGGTTGAGTTGGACACATAATGCTTATGTGTCATATTTTTATTTGACAATAGCTAACTCCATATCAACCTCACATTGGTTAAGTTATTGAAAAGATCACCTCGAAATAAGATAAATAATGTCACGTCCCCATGCCTCCGACCGGCATAGAGGACGCGATCTAACGGCTTTAACAGACTGGGCTAACCGCCCATGAACATGAACATGTACAGGCTTAAATATTGCCTAAAACAGAATGCTGAAAGCAGAATTTAAACTAAAATGTGCACACATGATTATTCATCATGCACAGATGCAGTTTAATCTCTTACACAGCGGAAACATCATGGATTCAAACAAGCATTCATTCAACATGTTCATTCCATTTTAATTAAT
Source organism: Pseudotsuga menziesii (assembly GCA_001517045.1). Lineage (NCBI taxonomy): Eukaryota > Viridiplantae > Streptophyta > Pinopsida > Pinales > Pinaceae > Pseudotsuga > Pseudotsuga menziesii. The sequence continues at coordinate 144,723 of LPNX011186647.1, read as the reverse complement.
TGTAAATATAAAATTTCAAAGGCAAAATAAACAAGATCACTTATCTTATGAGATGAAGCTGTCCAACAACTGGCTATGTGAGAGCAACGTTCCACCCAACCATAGATCTCTGTCCAGCCTCTATCCTTTCAGCTGAGAGATCACCCCCGAGCTGGGCTGTGTATCCACTAAGGAGGAACTAGATGGGCTCACTCACAGCCATGGGTTCGCTCAAATGGTCATGCACATCCAACACAAGGAAGGTCCCCTTCTCTGCTACACAGTCCCTCAGGAAACTCTTCCCTCCAATGCTCTTCAGGATGGGCATAGGAAGGTCTAGCTACTAGCTTCCTGAGATTTCAGCCCTCACTGGGTTTATCAAGCAAACCCAACCTCTGTTCCAACATCCACACTTGGATTTCTCACCATTCTGTCAACGAATAACTGAAATCCGTCACTGATTTTCTGGGCTACAAAAACTGGGATTTCCCATGTATTTCGGGGTAGCTAAGGCTCCCAAATTCGTCCTAAGGTTCATACCTATGGATCCCCCATTGGATTTCACTGTCCAATACCAAATCTGGGCGTTCTTGGCTCTTCAAAACGTGGGTTTTTGCACAGTCGCGATTTCTGGTTTTTCACCCTGCTGGGAACTCGTTTTTTTTTTGGATGGAAAATGATGCTGGGTTCTTCCACAATGGAATGGGGATGAGGTAGAAGCAATCCCCAAGAGGTAGAGTGACTTGTGGTACAAGAAAACAGAGCCCATACTCTGCCATACGAATTTCTGGGCTGCCCATGCTCCATTAAAGCCATGGATTGTTTTCTTCAACCACTTCCTTACAACAGAGTTAAATGTCAACAAGGAAAGTCAAATGGGTTATCACAATGACATATGGTAGCTTATGGTTCAATCCCACAACCCCTTCACCACTCCCTAGTGGATACACACGGCCCCTTCTCATTTGTTGCCTCCATAGTCAGTTTTGGTATTTTATTGCTTGATGTTTATTTACATCGTTTTTACAATGTTCCACAGCTAAATAGCACATGGGTAACATCATGTCCAATGCTTTGCCATTTTAAATAAAATATGGACATACACTAGCGGGGCCTTGGCCTTGAGCTCCACGCTAGGTATACATACATCATACAAACGGGGTCAAACCTGGGGACATTACAAATAAACTTTAACTAATTAATATATAGTATTTTATTGGATCACTACTTCCAACTCCTCTAAAACATAACCTTCTCATTAATTAAAATTGTAGTGGAAACATTTTGAAATACTAAAAACAATTATTAATCAATTTTTTAAAAAGAAAACTAAATAATATTTAATTTTAAATAAACTTATCTTGAAATACTAAATAAAAGATATTTAGTATTTTTAATATTATTAAATAATATTTAAAATATATATATATATATATATATTTAATTATTACATCCAAAAATAAATAAAACATTTAAACACTAACAAAATAAAAAATAAAAACTATTTTTAATGTTACTAAAATATAATAAAATTTTATTTTACTTTTTTTTTTTCTCTCTTACCTACCTACCCATTAAACCACAATTGTTTTATATTAATATAACAAATAATATGAATATACATAGTTTATTGTTTTTTTATTTTATGTGATGTAATATTTTTTATATGAATTAATATAAAATTTATATTAAAAAATAATAGTGATTTTTTTATTTTTTTAAATACTATTATACTTATATTTTTCATTATAAATGAATATATTTGAGTTTTGCATTTATTAAATATTTAAAAAGTAGTGGTCAACTCATTAAAAAAAATAATAATATAAAATTTAAAAGTTTCCTATCATTTATTATGTGTGCACAAGAATCTAAATATTTTATTAATATTTTTAACCAATATCTCTTAACTCTACATTAACTCAATATAGTTGTCAACTACCATTAATGAGACCATTTAGGTTGACTTTCATTAGATTTTCATTAGATTTAATCTGACATGGCATATTTGTAGTGTGATGTGGCTTTTTTTATTATTTTCCTTAGGAGGCCCATTTTAGACCCCAAATTTCCTCTAATGGGCCGACATGCAAAGTCAAGATAACTGAGGAATGGCCGACTCAGGTTTCAAATTCCTTCGAACAAGAGCATAATGGCGTATGGTGACTGAATGAAGGCAGCATAGACTCGATATACAAACTGGGACATCTCTATGACGCAGGAGGCATCAATAGAGGCTCCATAGGGACTGGAAGCTTAACCAGTCGGTGGAGATAAAACTCAAATAACGAGTACAGCTCCTAAGTCAAACTATAACCCAACCAATGGATGTGATATACAGTGCTCTGTTCGAAGGCGACACGACTCGACAGCTGCCAAAGATAATATCTTTTCTTGTCCGGCTTTTTGGTTTTTTGATTTTTTTGGTCTTTTTCAGTTATTTGAAAAGCTTGAAAAAAGAATAAACTAGCTTTATAGTTACAAACTAGAAGGAGACGAGTGTCATTTAGGGAAAACAAACTAGTTCCAAGCAGTGGAACATACCTATGCTCAATGCAAGGATACATGTGTAGGATATCGACACTCAAAGGAAAATCCCCTCCCGGTAAAAAGGGAATCAAGCTGCGAAGGATATAAATAAAGGCTCTGCATGGCTAGATATGAGACAAGCTCGGGCTATATGGCTAAAACGCAATGTCAGGGGAGCCGGCATAAAGCTCAATAATACAGGCAAAGCTCATGATAATGCATCCACAACTTGATACAAGGGAGTCCGGGGGGTCATGGCCAGCATAAGATCAAGAGGAGTATGAGGCTCTTGCTAGATGTCATGGCAATACTATACAATGGACTCCCACACCCTAAAGGGGGAAACATCGGCATGGGGCACCAAATGCAAATAAGGCGCTAACTAGGGTACCCATGTAAGGTGAGGTTCTACCACTCACATCATGCCACTTCTATAGCAGCAAGAAGGTTCCATGACATAATAGAGTGGGTTCGTACCTAAGGATATAGTGACATGGTCATAAGGTCATGCAAAATGCAAATGGTGGTGAACCTAACCTATATGCCAGTATAGACGTTATACCTGAGATCAGTATGAACGGGTCAATCCAAAGGATGAAACGGTGCTGAAAACGGTCTTCTACATCACCAATTAGGTCAGAAACGGTCCAAAATGGTTAGAAACGGTCAAAACTATAGTGAAGGGGGTAAAAATTTTCAAATATTTGAAAAAAATATAAATCATTTGAAACTCTTACCCATTTGAGCTCTGATATTCAACTGCAAATTCCAGGAGATCCAGCCGGCGGAATTCACAACCGATTCTTCCAGGTATTTACTCATGTTCTATGCTTGCATTTCAATACAATTTTTATAATTTTTCATGGTCAAATGAATTTTTAAAGGCCAAACTTACATGAGCGCTACGGCCCACGCAGGTATCGAGGCTTTTTCCGTGTATAGGGCTGGCTATACGCGGAAAAGGGACCAGAAACCACGTACATACGCGGTTGTTTCCAAAACAGCCGCGTATGATGCCGTGCACTAAGATTTACAAGAATCTAATGGACATTTTGGTCAAATTCTCATGCAGGATGGTGCTAGAGTGGCGAGAACGCGAGCATGGTGATGTAGAGGAAGCAGCAAGGGCTGACAGAATGGCTCAAGAAGCTCTAAGACGATGCGAACTCTACAAGTTTTGGTGCCTAGGTGGCTTGAGAGCCAAACCAGGACTACTACAGATGCTTGTAGACTATTTGGATCTGGACTCAGAGTCCTTCTGGCTAGACGGTATGTCCCTCACCATTGAGGTGGAGGATATCTACTTTATCACAGGTCTATCATGGCGAGGTGAGATGGTGAACCTTCGTGCCCGAGGAGGGCCAGGTCATGGGCTGACTATCAATGAGTACATAGCTGTGTATTGCTACCCAGAGACGAAAAAGGTGGGGAGTCAAGTTCCCACCAACACTATACAGGTGCTGGGCGTAAAGGCCATACTACTGACGTTGGGCAGGATAGCAGGCTTAGCATCACTCCATTAGGCCTCTCTGCCGCTGATGTTCTATGCGATGGAGTGCATGACACCGACCATCTATGACTAGAGCACTTCCCTACTGAGCAACATGAAACATCAGCTCAGTGAGTGCAAAGCAGGTAGGATACGGAACTTCGGGTTTAGCAGCATCTTGAGCACGTTTTTCTTCGAGCGTGTTCCAGGATTAAGCCCTAGAGTGGATGTTCCTCTCCACGGGGTTCGAGATCCGGCCCAACGATGTTGGGCAGACGCGATACGCAAACTGGGGGGTGGTAGGGTGGCCAACCCTTATCCAGCAGACTTTTTTCCATGGTGGCGACGACAGATTGTTGCCATAGAGGACTACCCTTATGCAGGGATAGATTTCCGGGGAGACTCGGACATGCCATTACCACCAGGATCAACATATGGAGACATAGGTAACGAATCTCGACCCTTAATCTTTTTAAATTTTTTGAATTATTTAATTTTTTTGTGTTTTCTTGATTAATGGAATCAAAAAGACATGGTTTTGGGTGACAATACATAATGAAATCTACCATTCATGTGCAGATGTGGGACCATGGCGACCAGAGGGCTTCCCACGTCATAGACGGAGGGGAAGAGGAGACGATATCACCAGTGTGGATGCGGAGCGAACGCTCCAAAGCATCCATACCAAATTCGTACGACTGACTCACAGGATTCCCATGGCGCAAGTCGAGGACTTGCCTGAGGCTATGCAGAGACAGGTGGTGGGTGTACCACGCGCATGGGTGCATTTATTCCGGTGGTTAGCTAGAGCCGTGGTGACATATCATGATCACTACCCTCATCCACCTCCACAGGACTAGACACCTGGGAGTGTATCTATTTTGTACTACCGTGTATATGATGGTGGCTTTCAAAGCCCCAATTTTGTATTATGACATTATGTATTACCACATTTTTGATGTATATAAAAAAGTTTTATGGTGATCGGTTTATTTATTTACATGTGTAAAAATTGTGTTTATGATTAATTTATAATGAATGAAACAAATGCCAATCTAACACATAGTTAGCATATGAGTCAGCAATTTGATTATAATTTCTTGGAATGTGTATATATGTTATGTTCTCAAACTGTCATTCTAACAATCTCACACGTAAGAATCTCCTCAATAACGTCGGATCTCTAACATGGTACAAACCATTGAGCTAAGACACTACTAACTCTGAGTCAAGACGTACCTCAAGAGAGAGAACACCATGCGAAATGGCATCCCATAGAAGCTCGATAACGGCACTATATTCGGAAACATTGTTGGAAGATGGTCGTAGACATACACCTCCTGAAGACAGTACATGACCCATAGGAGTATAAATCACCCAAGCAGCTGAGGCTGAGTGTTGAGTGTGACGGCTTGCACCATCCGCGAATCCTATGTAGGTGGAAGATTCCATTGACATCTGCCACAAGAAATGGAAACTAATCATAAACCCGATCACGATAAACAAGACCTAACTATGCAAAAAAGTTGTACAATAATATACAACAAACAGCCTTGGCTAAAGATCATGCATAGTATTTTTTAAGATAGAGCCCATTTCTAGGCTCCACCAAGACTTTCCCTTCGTAATCCACTAACTCGTAGGCACCCTTCTCTAATACACGCTTAACCATGTAAGGACCACACCACATAGGATTGAACTTCCCTGCCCCCAAGGGTTCTTTCGATTGATCCCAAAAAAGGACCAAGTATCCCTCACTAAACACTCTCAGACAGACAGACTTATTGTATTGGGCCTTCACGCGATGCTTATTAACCTCTAGAGTCACCAAGGCATCTCTACGCTGCTCATCGAGTTGCTCAAGGTGAACCAAACGCTCCCCCAAAGGTGAAGTGTCTAGTAAGAGTTCCACGGCTAAATTCAACGAAGGAATCTCGCATTCAACTGGCAATATCGACTCCACTCCATGAACAAGCTGATATGGAGAAAAACCAGTGGCAGTCTTTACCGCGGTTCGATATGCCCACAAAGCAGGGTACAACATAATATGCCAGTTTGTCTTGCTTTGTGCGATGGTTCATTGGAGAATGGACTTAAGTGATTTATTCACAGCTTCAACCTGTCCATTCACTTGAGGATAGTAAGAAGATGAGTGCTCTTGCTTATATCCTAACTTGGAGGCCAACTCTTCCATCATACGGTTCTGAAAGTGTGAGCCATGGTCAGTGACAAGCTCTCTCGGAATAAATGACCTACAACAGTCTAGGCTTCCCCAGTGGAGTCGCTAGTTCTGTTGTAAGGGATTATGCACCTAATAATCATAGGTCGGGGGTTACCAACATACTCAAACACTTGCAGACAATTGACTTCTAAAGTGCAGAATAGGAAATAGGAGGATTAAAGGAACTTACTTGTTTAACGACGTTCGATCCTTGCTAGTCCTCTTCCGATCTGCTCCACTTCCAAAGTCTTCAAGGTTCACTCCTCTTTCACCTGTTCAAAGACAATCTTCCAGACATAATATGATTCATATATATATGTTAGCAGGTTAGATAATTTAAATATGAAATATTGAAGCATAAACAATTATCAAACCAAGATATATAAGACACATGTGGAAGAAGTAATCTCTTTATTATCAATAATGAGAAAGTTCAGAGTACAACCAAACGTCTGAGACAAGGACTCCTCTGTCACCAAAGGATTCTGAGTTTCACTACTCCAAAGACTTCTATAAACAATCCACCAGCATAACTTTGCTCCAAAAGTGTAAGTCCCTACAACCCTCCCCAAGGCTTGTATTTATATGGGTGAAATAAGGCAGTTCTCGAAGGTTGGGGAAGTTGTAGCAGTTAGGGAGATTAAGTAAAATGACTTAACTAAACTCCCATTAGTGCGTGATTTTGTGTTTTTATGTTAAGGAGTACATTCGCGGGTATGTAGTAAAGCAACCCGCGAATGAATCGCGACTCTGTATAAGAGCAACCCGCGAATACAAGGATTCACGACTTGCTGTGAAGGAGACTCGCGAATGACTCGCGAGTTGTCGAGAATGAGAGTCGCGAATATATCCCAACATGGCTAAATGGAAAAGTAACTAGCTGGATGAAGGTAGAATGTATTTCATGACAAGCCAAGCTATAGTGTCAAGGGAAAACCTCTATCCATAAGTGTCCTTTTGTGTGCCGACATGAGGGATATCAGCACTCGGACGGAGAGGTGCCACTCAGGTGTATAACAGATGCCCCCTAATGTGTGAGGTTAGAGGGGAACGATGGCCAAAATACATTATAATATTTAACTCTGGAGAAACTCAGAAATCCAATGGAGCAGAGAGAGTACCTGAAACCAATACATAATAATGTGATATACAAAGTTACATCTGAGGATACTATGTTCAATTTACTGGAACACTAGCTCCTTTAAAATATTTGATTACATCATATGATACGGGTAGAAACCACGTATATTACAAAGGTGGAGCAAAGCCACAATACAATAATGATGAGTCTTCAAAGATCTGGGAGCTGGATATCAGAATAGAACATGGTCTTGCGCAACTTAGCCCAAAATGAGGGACTAAGGTCTTCATAAATGATCCCAAAGAACCAGTACAATCCAAGCCATGTGAATAAGGGTAAGCTGAAGTCGAACATGTAAAGGATTCAATAGTTTATCAACCAATAAGTGATAATTAACAACTGAAGCAAAGGAGTTCACCAATAATGAAATTGAATCCAGAGGTACTATCATCAAAACTCTAGGTCTTCGTCATCAGGAGGTGCTGAAACGGAACCATACTGTGATAAGGAAGGCAATGGATCCTCCAACGGATCACAAGAGTGACTAGGAACTGGGAAAAAGAAGGGAGACACAAGTAAATGGATAATAGACATAACAGTAATAGGATCAGGTGATAGATCAGACATTAGGTATAATCTTTGAACAGTGAGCACGACACAGAGATGACCCAAGGCAGCATACAACGGATAGATAGAACAACTAGACTTATATGTCATGTAGGAGACATGAGCAGATTCCCCAGGTATAATGAACAAGAGGAGGAGGCAAAACTCAAAGTGATAGTTGAACACAAGTGTATACTGAAACATGGATATCGAAAAGCAAAGAGTGCTATGTTCAAGGATGACATGTTGCCATTACTGAAAACAAGAGAAAACTTCTTCCTTACCTTCCCTGTTAAGTTTTAACGAGTCCAGGAAAGTAAACTCGATTCCCTCTTCATTTTTTAACAAGCTTGAAGATATGGGAAAATAATGCTTGATACACTGATCAGTGGATTTAATGAGCCCGAACTAGTACATGCTCATTCGGTATTTTCACATTTAGAGAGTCTGAAAATGCCAAAGAAGACTCCAGGGGGGTCCTTTTTCGTCCAATTTAGTCTCCTGAGGCCGAAAAAGTATAAAACAAACCACATAAGAACTCTCTTAACTTCCGAAGAAGAAAAGGTGAACCTTTTTCGTACTTAGTCGGGAAGGTCCGAAAAAGGTTAAATTACCACCTACCCAACGCTCCTTCCAAAACAGAATAAAATAGCTTGAGTTTTACGAGTGTGAAGGAAAGCAAGATCACTCGGAAAGATCCATTTGGTTACGAGAAACGGGGCTTACAACAATAAACTCGTTGCTTTGTTCTTTAGTGTTTAACGAGCATGACAAAGACACAAAGTACACTCGGAATCTTTTTCATGTTTGGGTCCAGAGCACGAAAAAGAGGAAACTAAGCTCAAACTGGGTGTTCCTTTTCTGTAAATTTAGTCCCTCAGGTCCGGAAAAGTGATAAACCTATACCTGAGAATACTCTTCTCAATTCCGAAGAAAAGAGAGTGATCCTTTCTCGTATTATTCCACATGGTCCGAGAAATAGATAACCTACCACCAATGCGGATGCCCGTTCACATATTCTTAACGAGCTTGAATGGACAAGATAACTCGGCAGTCAAGTCTGTTTTGAAGGAGTCAGACTTGGGCCTAAAGAAACTCCATAACATTGGGGAGTCCTATAAAGGGATAGCTTGTAAAAAGAGGTTCATAAGAAGCTCTATTTGGCGTGAAAAATAGCTATGAGGAGACCCATGGGCCTGAAACAGTGACGGAAATGAGTATCAAAGGATGGCAATGGCATATAAGAATGATACTCATGAAAAGGGATCCTAGCCACGGAAGAACAATGGTAGAGACAAGGGACTAATGTCTTAAAATACCATAGTCCGTGGCAAAAATGTTGAGTACTAAGGTTAATGTGGAGTGATAAAATGCCAACATGTGTTGGAAAGAGCAAAAACCACCCTATAGAAGCATCAACACTTTGTAAAATTTGGTAAACCTGTTCCAAGGCACAAAGAAGGTGATATTAATCAATTGTCGTTTCAAACTATATAAAAAGACCCACTTTACGAAATTTTATTTCTATTAATAGTTTGAAAATCAAAACATTTCATACCATTTGCACTTTTTGAACCAAAAAGGAAAGTTTACCCTCTATCTGATTGATCGCTATGGACAATTGGACCGTCGGATTCAGAAACCGTCAGCTTCAGGTAAATCTACACCCTTAGCTCTTCAATTTGATCCAAACAAATTTTTAATTTAGGGGTTAATTCAGTATTATTCATCAACCTAAAATGTGGCAACATGTATTCGCGGGTGGCTAAGCATAATAGTCGTGAATACAAGTTCCATTCGCGAGTTGCTGCATAGGAAAGTCGCGAATGGTTCGCGACTTGTCCCAATGGACAGTCACGAATGCTGCGTGATAGGTTAAATGTTTAAAAATAGTCAAGATTTTTAAAATTTTATTATTGAATACCGAATCAAATTGTATGTTTTTGTCAAGGAAAACATGGTGCTGGAGTGGAGAGAGAGGGAACATGAAGCTATGGATCAAGCGGCTCTCCAAAGCCTGCCTACTATCCAAGCATTGAGGACTACTGGGCTTCTCAAGTTCTTTTGCACATCGCCCATGCGAGCCAATGTCCGCATATTAGAGTTCTTAGTCCATTATTGGGACCATGACCTGGGGATGTTCGATATCCAGGGTGAGACTTTGGAGCTTACCACACAAGACATCTACTTCATATCCGGGTTGTCACATCGGGGAGCACCGGTGAACCTGGAAGGCACTGGCAGGGGTGGAGACCCCTTGAGTGTCCAGAACTATGTCGATGTATTCTGCAGGCCTGGTACTCAAAAGAAAGGCAGCAGCATTCTCATTGCAGATATTTAGGATCTTATACTACAGGTATTGGCCAGTACTATTGTTAGACTTTCAGGGTCAGTAGGGTTACACATGGCCACCAGGACTCAGATGAGAGTGGCGGTGGACTGCTTTAGAGGTACGCCCTTTGATTGGTGTACGGGAATTGCCCCCATCATGAAGAGGCAATTGTTCGACTGTAGAAGGGGAATACGGAAGAATTTTGGCTATGCTAGTATACTGGTAGTGTTCTTCTTTGAGAGGGTGCCAGCTATGAGCCCTGCTATACCATTACAGGTCCGTCATCCACGGCAGCCGAGGCTGAGCCAGTGGGGAGATATCTTCCTCCGTCAAGGAGGAGGAGATGTAGTACATAGCATGTATGATGATGATTTCTATACATGGTGGGAACGGTAGGTGCTGGCGTTGGAGCAGTTTCCATACGCCGGGTTAGATTTCCGAGGTGATCCCGACCTAGTCCTCCCTCCAGGAGGAGCATGGGGAGAGATGGGTAAGTATTTTTTATTTTTTATCATTATCAAATTTTTATGGATTTTCAAATGATAAGATATATACATATGCACAAGTCTAAACCCTATTTATGTGTCAAAATGCAGATATTGGACCAGTCCTCCCAGAAGGGCACCCACATACCTTCGTACATCCTGTTGCGGGGGGAGACCCAGGATTGGTCAGAGTACTCGAGGTGAAGCTAGGCAGGCTGACCGAGTGAGTACCTACGATACGGATAGATTATCTCCCTGTAGCTATGCAGGAGTCAGTAGTTGGGGTTCCACCGGCCTGGCTACGTCTTTTCAGACGAGTAGCTAGAGCAGTATGTGTATACAGGGATGCGGTGGAGGCTGCCGAAGCCGAAGAGGCTGAGGAAGCTAGGGGGCACAGAGATCACGGGGACCAAGGAGGTCCCAGTGGCCATGGCGGGAAGGCTTAGTTTTAGGCATTTTGATGGATGATGATCCACTTTTTGTATATTTTGTACATGATGGGATCTACGGATCAGACTCGACCTATCTATGATAGATATTTACATATATATATATATATATTTGTGTTTGGTTGTCAGTTTATTTACAAATGTTTTTTATGTATTTGCTGTATATTTTATGGAATGTGTGTGAGATGCCAGTCCAAACTATAATTAGCATATGCATCAGTTAATGAATTTTGGTTTTGTGGAATGTGATTAAAAGTAATAACTTCAAAATGTTTTTCCAGTAAACGAACTTGCATGAACTGACATAACAATGTAGGATTACGCACCCGATAAGCTCGATTGAGCTGGGAAGCAACCAACTGAGAATCCAAACGGACTTCAAGCTGGGTGATGCCTCGTGACAAAGCATCCCATAGGAGCTCAATTACAGCCCTATACTCAGCAACATTATTGGAAGCAGGACCTAGACAAGCGCCACCCGCGGCAACAAGCTGTCCTAAAGGGGAATAGATAACCCATGCTGCCGAAGCCAGGTTACAAGTATGACGGCTGGTGCCATCAGCAAAACCTACATACATCTTGGAAGACATCTGCAACAACCAGCAGATAGTATAAAAAATGAAACTGACAACCTAATGTACATAAAAATACATACATTAATATACAAGAAAAAGTACTAAGCCTAGGCATAGTACTTCTTCAGGTAGAGCCCATTTCTAGGCTCAGGAAGCTTATTCCCATCATAATCCACTAATTCATATGCGCCTTTACTCAAAAATTTGGACACAACATAGGGTCCCAACCACATGGCCTTGAATTTTCCTGCCCCCAGGGGTTCTTTATCTTGATCCCAGAGCAAGACAAGTTCCCCCTCAGAGAAAACTTGAGGTTTGACCGTTTTATCATATTGAGATTTAACCCTATTCTTATGAGCCTGATTTGCAGTCAACGCATCTCTACGTTGTTCATCAAGGTGTTCTAAATGGAGCAACCGTTCTTCAAGCTCAGTTGTGTCAGGTAGCACATGAATAGCTATCTGCACGGATGTGATTTCGCATTCAATCGGCGTAATAGCTTCCACCCCGTGAACGAGTTGGAAGGGGGAAAAACCCGTAGTAGTTTTGACATTGGTTCGATAATCCCAAAGAGCAGGATATAACATGATGTGCCAATTTGAACGGGCTACATTAATAGTACGTTTAAGTATAGTTTTTAAAGTTTTGTTTACAGCCTCAACCTAACCATTTGCTTGCGGATAATATAGAGAAGAATGTTCTTGTCGGAATCCGAGCATGGTGGTCAGCTCTGTCATCATGTGATTTTGGAAATGATTGCCATGGTCAGTGACAATCACTTTAGGAATACCAAACCTAGCAATAATCTGATTAAACACGAAGAAAGCTGATGTTTCCCCATTGTCTTTGAAAGTAGGCATTGCCTCTGCCCATTTTGTGAAATAGTTGACAGCGACAATGATGTATTTATGCCCCCCAGTCGAGGCTGGGTTGCATGTCATATAATCGATCCCCCACTTCATGAAGGGGCCTACTGAGACAACAGGAAACAAGGGAGCAGGATGCAACCGCATTTTTCTGGTGTAAAGCTGACATGGATGACAACGTTTCACAGCTTCCACACAATCTTTAAAGATGGTGGGCCAGAAATACCCGGCACGTAATATCTTCTGGGCCGTTGCTAACCCAGATAAATGACCCCCACACGCTTTGCTATGGGAATCATTTAGGACAATCTCCGCTTCCTCATGAGTAAGTCAGCGACGCAAGACGGAATCTACCCCTCATCGATATAATGTATCTCCTATAATGAGGTAGTTTTTAGCATGAAGGCGTAACTTGCGTCGGTCTTCCCTAGGGTAAGTGGTAGGATACTTCAAAGTCTAGAGATATATAAGAATATCTCCGTACCAAGGATCAGAGGTGGATATAAGGAAGTTTTGCTTATCTGGGAATGAGTCATCCTGAACCACTACATCTTCTTTCGTAGGGAATTCTGCTATAAGCTCGGCAAAAACTAAGGACTTTTTGGATTTAGCCGATTGGAAAACCAAGTCAAACTCTTGGAGAATGACTATCCACTTATTGAATTTTCCCCCAACAATCCGTCGGGATAAAACATATTGAAAAGGGTTTACATCCGCCACTATAGTAGTGGTCCTTAGTAAGATGTAGTGTCGTAACCTCTGTACAGCATAAACAGCCGCTAAGGCTAACTTCTCGACGTGGGAGTACTTAAGCTCAGGTCTAACCAGAGCGTGGCTAAGATAATATACAACATGATCAATGAGCTTGTCATCCTCCTGAACTAGCACTACCCCAATGGTAGACTCTGACGCGGCCAGATATAATATGAAATCCCTAGAATAATCTGGCGGGCGTAATAAAGGAGCCGACAACAAGGATTTCTTTAATGCCTAGAATGCGAGTTGTGCAGTTTCATCCCATACAAATGCGGTGTCCTGTTTAAGCAGGCGCATGAAACCTTTTGTGATCTTGGCATAATTAACGATAAAACATCGAAGGAAGTTAGACTTTCCTTGTAGACTCTGAAGTTTCCTAAGTGAATGAGGAGGAGGCAGATTTACAATGGCCTCGACTTTTAAAGGATCCACCTGAATGCCCCTACTAGAGACAATGAATCCAAGCAATCTACCTGATTTGATGCAGAAAACACACTTGTGGGGATTCAAGCGAATTTTATAGTATTTGCATCTCTCAAAAATCAACCATAAATGATCTGGATGTTGGATCCTCTTGTGAGAATGAGCAGGCAGATCATCCAGGTAAGGCTCGACAATGGCTTTTATGTCATGAAAAGCGAAGTTCATGGCTCGCTGAAAGGTTGCCCCTGCATTTTTCAATCCAAAGGGAATTTTTCTATACGCGAATGTACCCCAAGGGCAAATAAAAGCAGTTTTATGCTAGTCTTCCGGTTTGATTTGGATTTGATTATAGCCAGAAAAACCATCCATAAACGAGAATACCTCACTACCTGCACATGCATCTATGATTTGATCAATAAACGGTGTAGGGTATTTGTCCTTAGGACAGGCTTTGTTAAGGTCTCGAAAGTTCGTACAAACGCGAATAGTCCCTTGCTTTTTATCAACAGGAACTGGGTTGGACACCCATTCAGTCAAAGCTACGGGATATATAAAACCTGCTTTCAATAGCTTTTCAACCTCTGCTTTCACAGTCACCGCTTTACGCGGGTTCACGGGGTGTAATTTTTGCCGAACTGGCTTAGCATCAGGATAGGTTGGGATCTCATGTTGAACAATAGATGGATCAATTCCTGGAATCTCCTCATATGACCAGGCAAAGATATCGCAGAATTCCTTGAAAAGGGCAGTATAAATGGCAATCTCCTTCGGAGAGCAGTTTGCACCTATATAGATATTTTCCACGACATCTAGTTTTACAGAGATGTTGATCGGTATAGTAGCGGAAATGTTTTCCATATTCCCCTCGGCAAACACTCCTTCCCTAGGTAAAGGGTTTACAGGTGTATCAACATCATCTGACAGTCTCACATGAAACTCTTGGTTTTCTATCTTGCTTAACTCTGGAAGGAAATAAGATCGGTGATGAAGATCCTCACATATCTTATCACGTGAACACATAGCTTCCAGAATAGCTTCATCAGAAGGTAAAACAGTGTCTAAGAAATCTATGGAATGTAAAGAGTTTTCCGCCCATGCAGGCATATAAACTTCTTCCAGATCATCTGAGACTGTAAGAGGATATGGAATGGGATCTACAGTGGTTTGGGTAATAGCTTGATACGCCACTTCCACTGCAGATAAGGGCACTTCCGGTTCCTGAGGGGTTGGGAGGACCCAAGGATCAGTCCTATCGACCACCGAATCAATGGAATTCCCTACAGTAGTAGAACCGATATAAAGTACTGGATCTGGAATATCGAATGTGCCCATCAATGATGCGTACATTCCAGCCCCCAAGCTCTGTGCAGCAGTTTTGGCCTGATCAACCAATGGCACAGTGGAATCTTTAGACTCTAATCGGCCTTTTCGAGTAAAATCAAGTTGGTCAACAGTGACCAGCTTGCCCTCATGTAGAAAAACCATGACACGAAAGACAGCAGATGCAACAGCAGACATTGCATAAGTCCAATTCCTACCCAGAAGCAAATTGTAGTCCAATGGAGCATCAATCACCTCGACTTCAACAGACACTGCTTTGCCAGCCAACTTAATCTCAAAAGCTGGTAGGATAGCATGTGGACGGAAAGACCTTCCATCAAAAGCAGTAAGTAAAGTGGTTGATGGGACCAGCTCTGGGGATCCAAGAGCTTTCCAACATGCCAGGGACATAACACAAGTAGAGGCTCCCTCATCAACAACTGCTCGTCCAATGGTCTTACCACCATGGACAACATCTATCGATAGAGCTACATGGTAAGGGGGCGAATTTTAACATCAGAGAAATTAAATTTCGCTGAGAGACTCGAAGAGTCCATGCTACGTAAAGCTACTAAGAGGGCATCCCGCTGAGCGGGACAACTCTGTAGCACCTCCAAAGTTGACATTACACACGGGGTCTGGGCCAAGTCTTCAACCACAGAGTAGTTAGAAGCGGCTCGGGCATTTGGGTTATGCAAAGTCTTCTTAAAGACACCTTTGGGTATCTTTGGCATTATTTCCGCACGTTTCTCTATAATGAGAGGGTTGGAAGATTCAGCTACAGCTTTACCCTTCTCATCGGTCTCTTTCTCATAGTTTTTGTTCCTGGTTTGAAACAAAGTTGAGGATCTAACCATGTTGATATAATTGGGGTCAGGGGCAGCTTGAGTGGCCCCTGCTACGGTAGAAGCTGAAGCAGAATTCTGCCCTTGGGGAAACGGATCCTTCAGGACAGCCGACGGTTGAGCTTGTAACAGCTTCTGAGCTCGTTCCATGAGGGGACAAAGATGAGTAAGGTGGTCCCCTTGGCACAACTTACAAGGGAACTTGACTTTCTTATTTTCCTTTTTGCCCCCATCAGCATTGTTTGCGGGCTTTGGCTTGTTTTGATTTTGGTTTCCCTCTCCCATTTTACCTTTCTTCTTCTTCCCGCCGGGCTGCTGATTGCCCTTCGAAGAGGTTTGTTCAAAAAAATTTGCGCTTTGGGAGGAGGGGGCAGCCTTTGCTGCCTCTGCCGTAGACTGTTTGACAGACAATTGGTGAAGTTGTTTTGTCAAACACTCTACATTGGGAGAGTTTACGGACCCAACCACACCATCGGCATGGGGTCCAGGCTTAGGTTTCTCGAGCCTCATGTGAAGGCCTTTGTGCCTCAGGGATAATTTCATATAGAATCCCAGACTGTGAATAAATCAAGTCCAACTACTGGGCCCTGAGTATGGCTTCTTCTTCACTAGTCACTCCTGATGTGGAAACATCCTTAGAAATGTATGGCAACAATGACTTAAGGAACCACTCTAATAGAAACTCGGGAGGGATGGTAGCTTTGATTAAACTCTTTCACCTCCTCCACTCTTGGATATGATCCGAGATGTGGGTTGCCTTGTTTTGTCTGAAAGTGGACAACACATCCGTTCCGAAATTATAATGGACTGGAAGCTGAAAGTGACTAAGGAAAGCACTAGCTAGGTCCCAGAAGCTACTAAAAGCAGCAGAAGGCAGCTCAATATACCATTTTTCCGCAGTGCCAGTCAAGGTCCTCTGGAATAGCCTCAATCTCACTGAATATTCATTCAATGAGTTGGAAGAACACCATAAATGGAAGGTGGTGGCATGAGCCCTAGGATCTTCACCAGCCTTACCTTCGAACTTAGGGATGTTCGAGGGCATTTTGGTGGGAATAGGTGGCCACAAGGGGTCATGCCTCACTGGGTCATTCATCAATTTGGATAAGTCTGGCAAGTTCAAAGTTGCCAGAAAAGGAATTTTGGGCCTAATCGATGCACTAGATGTGCCAGCTTGGGGATTAGAGGGTCCAGCCCCCGAATTCCCATAGGTAAAGGTGGGGTTTCCCCCTGACACCGATTGTGAAGTGGGAAGGTTTCTTTGAAACGGATTCCATCCGTAGGCCACCAGATTTTGGGTGGGAGGTGCAGTGTAAGTGGTTCGGGCCATCCCCATAGAAGCTGGGGTCTGAAAGACTGGAGAAGGTATCCCTCCACCAAACAAAGAGAAGGGAGAGCTCGAGTATGGGACTGAAATAGGGGTATGGAAGCTCTACCCATAAGAGGTGTTTCCTCCAAACTGCACTCCTACATATGAAGGAGATGGACCTACGTATGGACTGGATGGGGGAATGTGCCCCCCATTCCAAGGAAATCCTTGGACATAAGCCGAGGATCCAACCGGACCACTCTGAGTAGTGTAAGGAAAGGAAGAGGGAATGGTAGGTATATTAGGAATCCTAGCAATCGTGTTACCAGAAATACCTCCTATGTTGGAGTGAACCGGTGGTTGGACCGCCCGGCTCGCTAGAGTCAAAGGGGTAGAAGGAAAACTAGATCTAGGGGCACTAATCGGGGGAGGTAGTACCCCTTCAACCGGAAGGGTTGAGGTAAACACAAAAGAACTCTCTTCCACAGAAGACATGGCTCTACTAAAAGGGACACCTACTACTGGTGAACTAAAAGGTCTAACTTGGACGATCACAGGATCGTTAAGATCAGTCAAGGGAGAGTTAAAATTTCTTGCAAACTCGTCAGTCTGCAATTCTTCTATCTAGACTGTGTCGAAATCAAAATGGTTAGCTATCAATTCCGGTTCATCAAGAACCTCACTTACTCCTACTGGTTCAAAAGAACCGTCTGTGCCTAATCTCCGCCTTTGGGGTAAAGGTGGAGGCTCCAATGCGTGAAGAGGAGGAAGGTTTCTCAACCTTCTTGACCTTCTAACTAGTTGGTCCTCCAGAATTAAAAATTTGACTTAAACAAACCCTAAGGTCAACTAAGCACAAGCAAATCCACAGAGCATACACTAAAAAGATCCTAGAGTCTCAAGCAATCAAACCAGGGTATAAAGATATGCTTTCCCGAAGAAAGCTGATGAACAGTTACTTGGCGTCCTTGAGGGGTTCTCAGGAATAAGCGGAGGAATCACCCACCACCCTCCTGCACTTTCCACAAGGGTTACCTTCCAAGACCGTTCGAGGTGAACCAGAAATAACCTTCCAGTTTACCTAGGTATGAACCCTAAAGAGACAAGAGACTAAGGCTACCTTGACAATACCAGCTGTCTGGGGGGACAGTCGTCAGCCGAACTCGTACACATGGGAAGGGTAGCTGAGCCTGAAACTCTGTCTAGGACAGAATCCCCAGATGCGTAAAAGTCCTGGGTTACGTTTTGATAAGGATTCGGGGGGTTATCCCCTCTGTCCAAGCCTCCACGCAGCCTAGTGCTTAACTCCCATTTGAGAGGAGCTTCCCAGATACAGTGATAGAATCAAGGATTTACCTAAAGAACGGTCCACTACGTCTGAGTTTATAACTTGTGGGAAGTTTACACTCCCTAGCCCACAAGTATAGCCTAAGCTAGTAGGTGAAAGGCCCCTAAAAATAAAAACTTACTAATAAATTTTAATTTATGTGTTTATTTTAAGGGTTGTTTCTTACTCAAAAGGAAGTGGAAGTGATATACTGTATGGTGTTTTGACTCAGCAAGAAATAAATGAAAGTAAAGTGTATTCAAAGCAAACTACTACTATAAAACAAACTTCTTTTCATTTTTTCAAATATGTATTGATGAACTAAAGCACTGATAAGAGAAACTAAACCTATATTTTTGTAATTTTATGAGATTATATGTTTTTAAAATGAAGCAAACACTACTTATGCAAATATCACAATGCAAAAGACTAACTATGTTTTGTTTTCACTTTAAAAATTGCTCAAAGAAACTACTATGTATCTACAATGCACTATGTTTGAGTGAACTTGAAATTTATAAATTGTATAAAAACCACAAACTGAAGCAAACAGGCAATCATGACCAAAAGACCAGCAAGAAAAGCAGGCTAGGAACCCTAGCTTGGGTGCAAACAATGACACAAAATCACTGCAAACTTAAAAAAGGAAAGTGCAAACCAGTAACTAACAGAAAGCAGACTGGGAAAGACAGATCCCAAGACCCTGATCACTGATCCGGACTAAGACACTTAAACCAACAACCCAAACAGGCCAGAATACTTCAAGATGTAAACAATAAATAAAACAAGTAAAAAAAAACTCAAATGGCTTTCAAAAAGCACTAAGATGTGATCACCTGAGGTATTCAAACCACTCTACAGCATTCTTAAAGAGAGTCTTTTCATAAAACAGGAATTATAACAAGAAAAAGAACAAGCAAACTTTTAGTCAAAAATCCCAGTTTCCAGGAGTACTCGCGACTGTCTAGCAGTGCAAGTCGCGAATGATTCGCGACTGTTCAGTGGAGCAACCCGTGAATGCAACTCTATATTCGTGACTGTTCAATGAAACAACTCGCGAATGGGTATCAAAAATTTCTCAAAAAACAGAGAAAAACCCTAAGACTATCAAATGCTGAAACAAGCAAAATCCAGGATAACAAACCACAAGCAGACTCACAAGCAAAACTGGTCAGGATAACAGAAACGACCTACAACAGTCTAGGCTTCCCCAGTGGAGTCGCCAGTTCTGTTGTAAGGGATTATGCACCTAATAATCGTAGGTCATGGGTTACCAACATACTCAAACACTTGCAAACAATTGACTTCTAAAGTGTAGAAAAGGAAATAGGAGGATTAAAGGAACTTACTTGTTTAACGACGTTCGATCCTTGCTAGTCCTCTTCCGATCTGCTCCACTTCCAAAGTCTTCAAGGTTCACTCCTCTTTCACCTGTTCAGAGACAATCTTCCAAACATAATATGATTCATATATATATGTTAGCAGGTTAGATAATTTAAATATGAAATATCGAAGCATAAACAATTATCAAACCAAGATATATAAGACACATGTGGAAGAAGTAATCTCTTTATTATCAATAATGAGAAAGTTCAGAGTACAACCAAACGTCTGAGACAAGGAATCCTCTGTCACCAAAGGATTCTGAGTTTCACTGCTCCAAAGACTTCTGTAAACAATCCACCAGCATAACTTTGCTCCAAAAGTGTAAGCCCCTACAACCCTCCCCAAGGCCTATATTTATATGGGTGAAATAAGGCAGTTCTCGAAGGTTGGGGAAGTTGTAGTAGTTAGGAAGATTAAGTAAAATGAATTAAATAAACTCCCATTAGCGTGTGATTTTGTGTTTTTATGTTAAGGAATACATTCGTGGGTATGTAGTAGAGCAACCCGCGAATGACTCGTGACTCTGTATAAGAGCAACCCACGAATACAAGGATTCATGACTTGCTGTGAAGGAGACTCGCGAATGACTCGTGAGTTGTCAAGAATGAGAGTCGCAAATATATCCCAACATGGCTAAATGGCAAAGTAACTAGCTGGATGAAGGTAGAATGTATTTCATGACAAGCCAAGCTATAGTGTCAAGGGCAAACCTCTATCCATAAGTGTCCTTTTGTGTGCCGACATGAGGGATATCAGCACTCAGACGGAGAGGTGCCACTCAGGTGTATAACAGGTCCTCTGCGTTTGTAAATATACTATGATATCACCGTACCATGGGTCAGCCATTGAGATCAAGAAAATGTGTTCATCCACAAACGTATCTTCACATACCGACTCCTCAGCCTCGCTCGGAAAATCCGATATGAGCTCTGCAAAGATTAAATATTTCTTTGATTTTTCCGAAACAAACTCGAGATCAAACTCTTGCAGGATGACAATCCATTTATTATATTTTCCCCCAATCATCCTACATGTGAGGATGAACTGAAATGGATTGACATGGGCAACAACCAAGGTCTGGCGAAGGAGAATATAATGTCTCAAACACTGCACCGCATGTACGATAGCTAAGGCAAGCTTCTCGACATGAGAATACTGAATCTCTGCATCAATAAGGTTTCGAATCAAATAATATATGACATGCTCCTGGAGCTCCTCATCCTCTTGAACCAAAACCATCCCAATCGTCTCTAAAGACGCGGCCACATATAATAGGAAATCACGGCTATAATCCGGAGGACTAATCACCGGGGCCGATGCTAGGGCTCGCTCAAGTGCATCAAAGGACTCCTGGGCTTGCGCATCCCATTCAAAGGGAGTATCCTTCTTCAGGAGACGCATGAAACCTCTAGTCAAATTGGCGAAATTGACAACAAATCTTCGTAGGAAGTTTTCCATGCCTTGCAAACACTGAAGATGACGAATATTTCGCAGGGGAGACAACTGAAGTATTTCCTCAACCTTCAAAGGGTCGACTCTTATACCCTCTTTCGAAACGATAAATCCTAACAACCGACCTGATTTCACGCAAAAGATGGACTTACGAGGGTTTAATCTAACAGCATAATGACGGCACCTTTCGAACACCAATATCAAGTGATAAGAATGACGCATCCTCATGCGAGAATGAGCAGTGAGGTCATCCAAAAATACTTCAATAATGGACTTGAGATCTTGGAAAATCAAGGTCATTTCCCGCTGAAATGTAGCTCCGACATTTTTAAGGCCGAAAGGCATTTTCCGATACGCAAATGTTCCCCAAGGACAAATGAATGCAGTCTTATGTTGGTCCTCGGGTTTAATTTGAATCTGATTATACCCAGAAAATCCGTCCATAAAGGAGAACACCTCGCTACCCACACACTCATCCAAAATATGATCTATAAACAGTGTGGGGAAGTTATCCTTAGGACAGGCACGATTTAAATCACCGAAATCAGTGCATATACGGATCGCTCCTTGCTTCTTATCCATCAGAACGGGGTTTGAAACCCACTCCGTCAAGGGAATGGGATACATGAAACTAGCTTTCAATAGCTTCTCTATCTCTGCCTTTATGGCGGGTGCTTTCCTAGGATTTACCGCACGTAAACGCTGTCGAACAGGATTAGCGTTGGGGTAAGTCTTAATTTCGTGTTCGACAATCCGAGTGTCAATCCCTAGCATCTCATCGTAAGACCAAGCAAAAACATCACGGAATTTTTTGAATAGCTCGGTATACTCGCGAATCTCATCTTGGGAACAATCCGCCCCAATGTAGACATTCTCAATTGTACCAGGGTTGCGAGAAATGTTGATAGGCATAGTTGACGATATGTTCGCCATGTTTCCATCAGCCATCTGACCAGGAGAGCTTAATGGAATCATGGGTCTACCAACTTTCTATCTAAGAATATCCCTATAATCCTCATGCTCCAAAAGGTCAAGATCTGGAAGGAAATATGATCTATGATGAAGTTCCTCCCATGGTGGCTCAACTCCTGACATAGCCTCGATGATCGCTTCATCTGAAGGGAAAATCATATCAAGGCATTCATGGGCATGAGAAGTCTATACTGCCCATGCCGGCAGCACATAGGGGTCTTCCTCCTCTGTCCGTGAAGAGGAAGAACAAGGCTCTGCAGCAGACTAGAGATTAGCTTGGTAAGCTATCATGACTGCAGGCAACGGCACGCTCGTCTCAATGGCCTCACTCGAAGGACTCGGTGAAGGAAGAATCCAAGGATCTCCCATATGACTTGTGCGAAAAGGCACCGATCTAGTAGATGTCGAAGCACCATTGAAACTAGATCCTATCATGAGGACCGGTGTAGGACAACTAAAGGTTCCCATGAGGGACGGATACATACCTACACCCACACTCCCGGTTGCCGGCTGGGAATGTTCAACTTTCGGAACCGAAGCTTTCGAAGATGCAGTAACAGGCGGATTCTTGAATGCCATCTAATCAATCGTTACAATCTTCCCATTATGAGGAAAGCATACAACGCGAAACACGGAAGAGCAACGGCTTGCATACTATACATCCAATTCCTTCCCAGTAAGAGATTGTATTCAAGGGGCGCATCAACCACCTCGACCTCTATTGCAATGGTCTTCCCTCCCAAACGGACTTTAAGAGAAGGAAGGATACCGTGCAGCCTAAATGATCTCCCATCAAAAGCAGTTAACATGGTTGTAGACTTTGACAACTCAAGAGAACCAAGACCCTTCCAACAAGACAAAGACATCACAGAAGCAGCAGTGCCCTCGTCAATCACAGTACACTTGACGATCATATTAAGACATTCTACATGCACCAAAAGGGACACATAGTAGGGAACGTGAGGCTGATGTCCTGCGGTTTCAAATTTGATCACTGAGGAAGAATCATCACCATTCACACCAAGAGCGAAAAGCAAATCCTTCCTTTGCGACGGACAACTCTGAAGCACTTCCAATGCAGACATCGCACAAGGAGTATGACCCAAGTCCTCGACAACTGAATAATTCTGGGCGGCTCGGGCATTTGTATTATGACCTAAACGCTTAAGTACCCCCTTAGGAATGGGAGGTGCAACCTCAGGTTTATCCACAGGTTTCTAAATACGTAAAGGGGTTGCTGGTGGATCAGGTTCTTTGCCTGGGTTGGGTTGTGACGAAGAATAATCTTTCGCACGCGTCACAACTTTCGCGGCACAGACCATATTAATGCACCCACGACCACTAGTTTCAGGTGGATCTTCATCACTATATTGATCATGGGACTTCGAGTTCATATTCTAGTTATGCGGTAAAGGGTTCGTTAACACAGCTGGGCCCTGTGCTATGAACTTCAAAGCTTCATCCATCCTAGGGCACAAGTAAGTGAGGTGATCGTCCTTACAAAGCTTGCAAGGAAACTTAACCTTACGCTTATTCTGCTTGTCCCCCCCAACATTTTTATTGTTCTTGTCATTGTCATTGGCATTCTCATTCTTATTCCTACCCTTCTTATTATTATTGTTTTTACCCTTTTTTCTATTCCGTCCGGGTTGCTGGTTACCCTTCTGGTCGGACGATTGCATAGCAAGTACATTCACCGCTTGGGCGGGCTGAGACGAAGCCGTAGCTTGTCCCAAGGAAGATTGGTTGATAGACAACTGAGCAACTTGTTTCACAACCGAACCTACAGGTTTCTTACTTGCACTACCCACAATGCCATCGGCATGTGGTCCAGGTTTGACGTTGGGATCGAAACTAGAACGAGGAGCGTTAGGTATAATCTCATATAACAAACCAGACTGAGCATATATCAAGTCTAGTTCCTGCGCCTGAAAGATGGCTTGTTCCTCATTCTACACTCCGGATGTGGAAACATCCTTCGCAATATATGGCAATAAATATTTGAGGAACCACTCAAGAAGTAACTCCGCCAGTATAAAGGCTTTAATTAATCTCTTCCGTCTACGCCACTCCTGAATATGATCAGAAATATGGTGGCTTTATCTTGCTGAAATGTCGACAAGATTTCAGTACCAACATCATAGCACACTGGTAGCTGGAAGTGATTAAGGAAAGTCATCGCAAGGTCGTCGAACAAAGTAAAGGAACCCCTAGGTAACTCTATATACCATTTCACCGCAGGCCCTGTAAGGGTGCACTGAAATAGTCTCAAGTGGACTGAGTCCTGATGCAATGAATTGGAAGAGCACCATAGGTGGGATGTCATAACGTGTTCACTTGGATCCTCTCCTGGTTTTCCTTCGAACTTAGGTATGTCCGAAGGAAGCTTGGTAGGGACAGCCGGCCAAGTCGGGTCATGAGCCACAGGATCGTTCGTAAGTCTCGATAAGTCAGGTAAATTGAGTGTCGCGAGGAAAGGGAGCCTAGGATGATGAGGTCTAGGGACCGCTCCCTGGTTCATATAGGATTGATTACCACCATGACCTTGGCCATAGTGACCTCCTCCTGTATGACCCGTATAGGGTGGCATGGAAGTACCATAATGAGGTGGACCTTGACTAGTAGGAGCTACAAAGCCATAGTTAGGAGAGTAAGCAGGTTGTGAATACCTGCCTCCATAAGGTGGAGAGACCTGTCCATACTGCGCCCCATAGTAGGGTCCATAGGTCATCGCTTGCGATTCCCCATGAGACACTCCATAGGTAGGAAGATACGTTCCGGAAGTAGGAATATACATACCGGAAGTAGGGATATATGTCGTGGAAGTAGCAATCTGACCTCTAAAAACATGAACATAACCTCCCGAAACCACGGGTGGTATGTAGGCTTGAGACACAACTGATCTAGTAATCACAGTACAGATTTGACTCGTAGCTACGTGCCGACTCGAAGGACCACGAGAGTAAGGTGGAGGGTTTACATTTGAAGAAATCGGAAGCGAGGATGAAGGAATCTCTGTAAGAAGAAATGTACTAGTGCCTAACGTCACTCGTCTAGAACCTGGAATCCCTATCGGATCACTAACTCTAGGCCTAGAAGGTATATAAGATGGAACTTCCACTGCTGGGATGGAAGGTGAAATGTGACTAGTACTCCCAAACCTCTCCGCAAGGTAAGGCATGGGATTTCCCCCAGGCATAGTGCTAGGCTCGTAGTCGGATTCAACATGAAATGTCAAATTGTGCATAGGAAAACCAGTCGTAACATAACTACCGTAGCTAGTTCTAGGAGGGTCAAAGTGAGTTTCGGCATCATCCAGCATTCCATACCGGTAATGGGTCAATGGGGAATCTGCCCTAGAGTGAGTACGTCTATCATGCAAAGATCCTATCTGGGAAATAACAGGACCGATCTCAGCTAGGTCAGGTGAGGGATCGTATGTGGGAGTAAGTTCCCCATCGTCAATACGAATAGGAGGAGGTGGATCAGGAATAGTCTCTGAATGATCCTCCATGGTGTGTGAATCAGTGTGTGACATAGTCTGCCTGGACCGTCTAGGCCCCTCTCCCAAAGGAGGAGGAGAAGTGGAAGGCGAAAGTCCTGCTAACCGACGAGAACGGCGCGGAACCGTTCCCGAATCCACAACGACTCAAAAAAAAGCAAAGACTCTCTATTTATGTCAACCCTAGGTCAACTAGTGTGCACAGAGCAATCACTATAAAATATAAAGCCAAAATAAAGCAAACAAGGGCTGGATAAATGAGCTCCCGAATGTGGCCGGTATGTCTCACCTAGGAGAGGCTTGAGAGGCCCTTGTCACCACAAGCGGAGGTTCGAAACCAATTATTGTGGCCCTCAGCTTCAACGTGTAAAGCAACTGTGCTGTCCGACCCCAACCTGGCCGGGACACATGCAAAATAACCTCTACACGTACCCCCTCGATATCCTAGGTAAGGTCACTAAGGTCACCTCAATATAATCAACGCTCAGGTAGACAGTCGCAGGCGGGATTGACCATATGGGAAAGGTAGCAAAGCCTGAAACTCTCAAAAGAGCCCCCAGATATGAATACAATCCTGGCTATATTGCCGGTGCTACACAGTTCTCGACCAGGGGTTATCCCAATCAACAACCGCTCACACTACCTAGTGCTTGAATCCCTTTTGAGAGGATCTTCCTGAGAACGCTGGTTATACCAAGGATTTCACACACTCCCTGGACAGACACCTAGTTTTTGTT
>LPNX011186647.1:97329-116952 GCA_001517045.1 Pseudotsuga menziesii | reverse complement strand
CATTACTGGACAGGAAAAGATATTTCTATTAATATGAATCAGAGATTACAAGTGACAACCTCTGACGGCACGTCTACGAACCGGAGAAACTGAATCCCCCAGTTGGGCCTCCACCACCTCAATCCTCCATCACTTCGATAGCAAGCTTACAAGCAAAAGGCAAGCTTGGGAAGAACACAATAGTGCTCCAAGGGACAAAGGGATGCAGACTCAAGCATAAGTTCTGGCAACAATGGACTATAGTTTCGATACTCTCAATTATCTCTTATGCTTTCAATGTCTCAATGGGTTCCTTATATAGCTTTTCAAAGGGATACTGAAAGGTCGAATCCGTGCGATCTCAAGGCATATAGAAGGCCAGGATTCATATGAGTCGGATCCAAGTCAAGGAATGCTCCAAAGGATTTTGGATTATGTACACATCTCGATGTACACGACTATATAGGGAATATCCGCATATGTATGCGGTTATTGAGGAAAAGGCCGCATATATCATTTTTCTAATGTTTTTAGGGATGGTCAATGATACATCAAAAGACAAAAAATGGTCCGTAAGGGCTAATGAGTCTGCAGCGGGACAGGGGAAGGCCATACAATGTGTGATTCACCTAGTGTGGTGAAATCCACTATAACAATAAGTAGGGTTCTTTGCTAGGAAAATTGCACTGCAGATATCACAATCTAACCTTACATATTTTTATACAAACTCAACACTTGAACATAGTCTCTGCAACCATAATGCTTCTTTACTAGCATGTGTGGCTTCCATTTATTCAACTTCTGTAGTTGAAAGTGCAACTACATCCTATATCTTTCTCATCCAAATGATAGCTCCTCCAAATAGGTTAAATACATACCCACTTTTAGATATGTTGTGATCAAGATCTCTATCCTAGTCTACATCAACAAATCCATGTACATATTTTACTCTATCTGGTCTAAATCTTCCTTAGTAGCAGATTGCATAATCTGTGTTGCCATGCAAGTATCTGAAGACCCTCTTATAGTTGTCCAATTCTATTTCCCTATCTTTGACATATATCTACTCAAACTCCCACTGCATGATAAATGGTTGGTCTAGTATAGACCATTGCATACATCCAACTACCAACTGCACTGGCATATGGAACTCATGACATATCTTCTTCTTATTCATGTGTCTTAGGACATTGATCCACATATAACTTTACACCTACAAGAATAGGGGCCTTGATCAGCTTACTTTCATGCATGTTAAATCTCTATAGTACCGTCTCTACACATTTTCTTTGATTTAACCATATATTCATGTTTGCACGATCTCCTCTTATCTCCATTACCGTAATGAAGTTTGTAGCACTGAGACCCTTCATGTCAAATTTGGAGAACAACTGATACTTCACCTCCTTTATAACATCTTTGTTGTTTTCAATCAACAACATGTAATCAACGTACAATACTATGTTATTGAAGTGATCACCAATCTATTTGGAGTATACACAATGATCATCCTTGCTTCTCACAAACCCTAATCCAAGTACTTATGTGTCAAACTTTTTATACGACATCTTTAGAGATTGATTTAGACCATAAAGGGACTTCTTCAGTTTACATACCAGCTCTTTCTTTCCCTTTACTATGAACCCTTCTGGTTGCTTCATGTAGAGTTATTCCTCAAGATATCCATGTAAGAATGTTGTATTCACATCCATTTTCTCTACTTCAAGGTCAAAAGCAACTACAATAGAAAGAAGAAATCTAATAGAAATTAATTTTACAATTGGAGAAAGTATTTCACCAAAATCAATCCCCTCTACCTAAGAATATCCCTTTGCTACCAAGCGGGATTTGTACTTCTCCACCTTACATTCTGCATTTAACTTCTTTTTAAATTTCCATTTGCTGCCAATGAGTTTTCTTCCATATGATAACTCAACTACATCCAAAGCTTCGTGTTTTTCCAAGGAATCCATTTCTTCAACCATGGCATTCTTCTATAGATCACTATCCTTTGATTCACCAACTTCCTTCACATTTCTAGGATCATCATCAGTAATAGACAAAGAAAAATGAGAGCAAAAATTAGGAGGGGAATACCTTTTTGGTTTCCTTATTTCTAGAGATGATATCCTCAAAATTGGGTTATGAGGTTCTTCTTCTTCTTATTCAACTTGTTCTGTTGAGTCAGATTCTTCATCTTCTTACTCAAACTCTATTTTCTCTAGTTTCTTTTCCATTGGAGTCACTTCCTATCTGGGGACTCCTTTGACCTCACTAAACAAAACATATCGACTGTAAACAATCTTCTTAGCTACAGGATGCCATAGCTTATAACCTTTCATACCATATTTATAGCCACTAAATATACACTTCTCAGCTTTGTTATCCAACTTGCTCCTTTTCTCTTCTGGAACATGTACATAAGCATCACAACCAAAAAATTTCAGATGCTTAATAGAGGGTTTCTTACAAGTCCATACCTCTTGTGGAGTTTTTTTAACCAATGTTGATGTGGGTGATTGATTTTCCAAGTAACATGTTGTCTCCACTACCTCTCCCCATAATTCTTATCTTATCTCAACATTTCTTAGCATGTTTATTTCCTTTTCCATCAGTGTCATATTCATCCTTTCAGTAACTCCATTCTATTGAGCTGTTTATGGAATAGTCTTATGCCTTTCTATATCACACTTCTTATAGAAGTCCTTGAATTCATTCTCGTAGAACTCTCCACCGTTATATGTAATCAACACCTTTATTTTCTTTTCTGGCAGATTCTCTACAAGAGCCGTAAATTCTTTAAACTTAGAAAATACTTCATATTTCTTTCAAAGGAAATATATCCATATGTTCCTTGAGAAATAATCTTTAAATGAAAGATAATACATAGATATACCTAATGATGGAACATGCATGGGTCCAAACACATCACTTTTTATTAACTCTAAAATTCCCTTAGCTCTTGAGCACCAGACGCAAATCTTACTTGATTTTGTTTTCTATATATGAAATGTTCATAGAAATCAAAATCCATAGAGGAATTAGACATACCTTCAACCATACCTTTAATTGTAATGCTTAAAGGCCCTTTTCTCCAATATGCCCCAATCTTTGATGCCGTAGAATTGTCTTTCCTCCTGATGCAGTCAGGGTTCTTTCATCTTCACCTCCTTCCTCAGCCACAACAGAACTGTTACATTCATCAATGATAGTGCTACCCAATAGTTTGTACAAAGTTCCATACTGAACTCCCCTCATCAATACCATTGAACCTCGAACCATTTTGCAACCACCATATACACAAACAGTATTTACACATGCAACATCCATCTTTCTGACAGTTATCAAGTTTCTTGCTAGATTTAGAATGTGTAGCACTCTAGGTAGAGTTGTAATCCTTCCATCCTTGAGTTTCAGCTTGACTCTACCAGGCCCAATGATACTGGTTGGTGAATCATCTCCCAAGTACACATATCCTCCATTTTACTTTTCATATTCATAGAACCACTCCTTATGAGGGCATATATGACATGGCACACCTAATTCAATCATCCATATATCATGTTCTGAATGATTACCCATGGAATCTAAGTACACATACCCTCCTTATGAGGAGGTCTTTTCCTCTTTGGAAGGGGTATCCTCATATCCCTTTTCTTTATCAACATTCTTAGATCTACAATCCTTTTTTTAGTACCCATCTTTACCGCATTTTCAACACTTCCTTATTCCTTTTCTTAGGGATTTAGATCTACCCTTAG
Source organism: Pseudotsuga menziesii (assembly GCA_001517045.1). Classification (NCBI taxonomy): domain Eukaryota; kingdom Viridiplantae; phylum Streptophyta; class Pinopsida; order Pinales; family Pinaceae; genus Pseudotsuga; species Pseudotsuga menziesii. The sequence continues at coordinate 113,212 of LPNX011186647.1, read as the reverse complement.
ATTTAGATCCCCCCCAGATCCCTTATTTGTTTTCTCTCCTGGGGGTGAACTCTCACAGACAAGGAATCCATGCTATGATTATCCATGGTTTTCACCTCATATATTCTGACATTAGGGATGATAATATTACATCAAATTTTAAGGTCGTTTGACTACTACTACCTATTGCAACAATTAGGTTGTCCCATGAATCTAGAAATGAGCACAATAATGTAATACATTTATCTTCCTCAACCATTTTAATGTGAACATAGCTTATTTGACTTACCATAGTATTGTAGACATTCATATTCTCTGTCACTGTGTCATTTTCATCCATTCTGACATCAAACAATTTATTTTGCAGAAATAACATGTTCACAAGGGATTTTAATTGATACAAACTCCCTAGTTTCTCCCAAATCTTTACCACGCCATCTTCATCATATATGTTCAACAACAGAAGGTCTGATAAGCATAGTCTAACTATACTCCTTTCCCTTCTTTCTAATTTATCCCAATAATATTGTGACATTTCAATGGGTTTTGTACCTGGATCCACAACAATCCATTGTTCCCAATCTACAAGAAAATCCTCCACTTTGAGCTTCCATATCTCAAAGTTCATGCCGTCTAATTTATCGATCCCAATTCTCTAACCAAATTCTATTCTCTTTCAATGCACAAATCAATAGTGCAAATCGGGCCCACTGAACCTGGGTTTATCATAGATTCAAGATCCATCAAACTTGTCGAAATATTAGCAACAAAGGCATCCCCTTAATGTCAATAGTCAAGCTTTGATTCCACATGTACCTGTGTAGAGAAGCAAAGCATACAAATTCTTTAAACAAAATGAAGATTACACTACATCATTCACACATAAAACACATAGATTTACCCTGGAAACCCTTAACTGGGAAAACCAACAAACCTTGGAGCCACACCTCCTATTTTCTCATTCTCATTATGAATAAATAAAAATACAATATAGGTATTCCACAACATCCAATACCCTAATTCGTTAACCCCGATTAGAAAAATAGACCCCATTTTTCTTAACCAGGACTAAATTACATATTTTTAGAAACTTCCCCAAAATAACAAAAAACATCCCAAAAGGTTCTCACAAGGATCACCAGGAACGTTACCGATAGGCGCACCTCCCACACACATGCAACAAATATAACATATACCCGACAAAACTTAACTTGGATTAATCGCCGACCACCCTCAAATGTTTTACCAAGGAATCTTGGATGTCCCCCCCATCACCTAGGTCAACAGGACTTTACCAATGAGTTACTAGGAGTTCCCTACATATCACCTAGGGCTACATGAGTTTACAAGTGACTTACCAGGGTTTCCCTATGTGTATCACCTAGGTTTACATGCATTTATCGACAAGTTACCAGGGGTACACATGCCCAACCAAGTCTTACAACTATATTTCCATTTACATGCAATACAATTTTCAACTCCATTATAATAATTATTAATTGTCTTCATGGTGTCTTATGGTGAATTTATCATCACCATCCTTTTCTACATCCTCTTTCTTTTCCATGCTCATCATCTTCCATGCCTCTTTTTGTACCTTCATACAAACTTGTCATTAACATCCATATAAAAGGAACCCACCTACCAGATTACATGGGTTATTAGATGATGTAACTTATAGTTCTATATGAATTCTCTTCACCTACATGGTTCATCAATCTTCTTCCCAAAAGTGAGATAAAACCATATCACATTCTAACCTACCATTGAATATTCTCCTTCTTCAATTCCACATCAATCTAGCCTATGAGTACACCTTCCACCCTTGTACCCATCCTAGTGGTTCATCCCATAACTTGATTCCAATCCTTTCTTTGCACATAAAATGGATACAATGATTTTTAGTGCTTGTAAGAATCCGAAGAAATGAAATTCTAACCATGAACAAAAAAATTGGGGTGTCGGTTACAACTGATCATGCACCCTATACAATTTTAACTCAAGTACAAAAACATTGAATTCTTTAGAAAAAATAATTTGCAGATTGTATCTTTCAGATCTAGCATCTCCACCTGATTCATGACACTCAATTTTCTTTGTATTATTCCTTTAATCATTAGCCTCTCCTTCCTTAAATTGTAAATTACTCCCCATTCCTATTGATCTTGAAAATAGATACAGGTCCAATGTCTTCTCTAAAGGGTTGATTCTTCTTCTACACGAGGTCTCTTTCCTTCGTGCAACTCTGCTAGGATTTCAATATCTGCCAGATCATCGAGAACTCTCTTCCACTTATTACCCATTACAACCCTTGTCCACTCTTGAGCTCCTTCTTCCTCATGTCCATCATTCTCACATCCTTGGCTCTTTCAACTTCACGGATCTCCAACCACAAGCTCTCCTTCTGTATCCATCATATCCTCTTGATCTAAAATCAATAGATGCAAGATTCTCAATGGAAACTATGGAAACTATTTTCCTTGTTGTTGCAGCTAGAAATTTCTCCTCTTTGATTGAAATTATCTCTTCTTTTAGATGTCCATGAACATTATCTTCCCCATTTTCATACGTAGATCAAATTCAAGGGCTTGTTCATGGGTATTGTTAATATTTTGAGCAATAATGAAGATCTTTGTACTATAAAAAATTTATTAATCAATATTTGAACATATGAAACTCATAAAAAAATCAACCACATAATTCATTCATTCACATGAGACAAGATATACCATGGGAAAACCATCCTAATACAGAGGATGAAAAACACAACAATTCTTTGAGTATAATAGATAGATTTGCATAGAATGGCTTACAACACAATAAGCATATTACCAATAAGAGAGAGAATTCAAAAATGGAGAAGAGAGATCCACTAAAACAACTGTAATGAACTTTCCCTATGCCCAACACATTAATAACAAGCCAAATACATTGCCATGCAAACCCTAGAGAATGGTTGCATGATAATTAGCCACCCATGCACAACAATTTCGAATTTTACTTCAAAGGTTCCAAGACGAATCATTGGATTCATCATCATCCATAAGACATCCACCATAACTTCCATAATTAACTTTAGTTGAATGTTAACTAATATTGAAGTAAACTTAATAATCTTAACTAAATGCATGACTGTTGTAGAGGAAAGTGTTCCTATGGCTGGGGGATAAGAGGCCATCAACATACTAGGGTTTAAAGAGAGATGCATATAGTTCTGCAAGTAAATGTAAAAAATATTCATAGATCAGATAGAGTCATACCTTAGTCTAATGAAGTTTAATCCAAGAAGCCATTCAATCCTCCTCTTTCTCCTCTTTCTCCAAGAGACCTGCAAAACAAATTATACCTTCCTCAAACCAATATGACCACATGTAAAGCAATGATAATCAAGGAAATATGAAACCCTAATATGATTAACATAAACATCTGATTATAAATAGAGATTCAATATCCATTACACAATTATTAGAAGAGGAAGAGCATTACATCTTTATTAATCATGGAAGAAGTACAACCATTACCTTCTCCTCAAGCTAGGCACCTCATGAAACCTTGATTTGGTTCTTCTGCTTATCTTCTCCAATGAACTAATCCTCCAAGCTCTGCAACACAAGGATGAAAATCTAGGGCAAAGGTGGGGGAATGAGAGTCCCAATTTCTACATCCTAACAATGCAAAATTTCAAGTCCCCTCTCAAGGACCTCTCTCCTTCTATTTATACATTTTTTAAGAGATAAGGTTTAATAGGGGTCAGTTATAACTTCCCAAATTAGTTCCATAACCTCCCAAACCACCCCTAATTAGAGATATTTGATCATTTTATTATTTTTTACCATTACAGGATGTAACCGCGGGTAGCATGGAGGAAAATTCACGTGTATAGAGGTGAGACTCGCGGGATTTCTTAACAAAAGTCGTGAGTAGGTACAAAATTCTTGTTTTAGGGTACTTCTGGGCATTTTCAGACTTTAGAGTCTGCTGTAAAGTTGTTCCTGAGTCAAACATCATTCCAACGGTTCAAAGAAGAGGTCAAATAGAGTTACATAAATCCATATATGTATCCTTCAATATAGGTATTTTTTCAGTTACTTTCTGAAGTGTCGTCATGGAAGTGTCGACATGCGACAAAAACATGGGAAAGTGGTCACATGAAGATAATGTGTCATTTTGGGATGTAAAAACGAATACTTAGTTAGGAGGCTATATTTATTGTTATGGTTCTTTAACTTTAGTGTCGTCCATGCTGAAACATTTTATTTACTATTATTAACATTGCATGGACTACTTTAATCAATTGATGGCCTGCTTTATTACAACTAAGGCTTTAATTGAATCCTTATTAATTCAAGTTCACTGGAGGTATACTTCGAAAATTCAAATTCTTTCTCTCTCTATGATTATAATTTTTTCATTTAACTTTCATTGCATGGTCCAAATGTGTATTTATTATGTATTCATCATATTTATACTCATAATAATTGTCACCGGTTATGATCATATTACATTACACCATACCATATAGTCAGTACTAAATTAATTCACTCTAGGGGTAGCTAATCTCTAAAGGAGACTTAATAGTAATCTATGACCATGGTTAGTAATATATCACATAACATTTACCTATATGACTAGAGATCCACCTTAGTAACCATTCTATAGATGTGACCACAAGAGAATCATAACTTGTTGTAACTCACAAGTTTATTTTGATATCACTCACAAGCCCATATCCATAACTGGAGGTTCATCTCATGGGGTATCATCTATGAGAATACTTGACTTGATATAACTTACAAGCTCTGACTTGATCAATAACTCACACATCCATAGTCTTGATATCACTCACAAGACTTTACAATACAACACCACCACCTCAATCGTATGAGGATATATATAGGAATTGATATAACTCACAAGTCCAAATAATGATTCCCAATGTTGTACAATCAACACTCCCTCTTGGAGAAGGGAGGAATTCTTTATTATTCCAGGGGTTCTCTGCCATACGAGGATTTTTCGTCCATCCAGGAATTTTCCTCTATATCTATATTTTCTCAGAAGTACCCATAATTTGTTATAGATAGAGGCTATGTTAACACAACTACATTCTTGCATAATTCTCTTTAATATCAATGTACTGAATTTTTACCTTACAGGACCATGACTCTGATGAATTAATACTTCATCTTAATGTGTTTCAATTAAATATGAAACACGGGGTTTTCATAAATCTTGACTCTAACACCTAATAATTGTAGGCTCAAATATTTAACCTGTTGATGTAATTGTAACTTCGGAATGTATTCACTTTTATTTCTTATCTATTGTAACCCGATGTTCATTCCGGGATGTATTGTAATGTATTTGAGTCATGTCATACCCCAATGTTTATTCTAGGAAGTTTCTATAATGAGAAAGTCATGTCAAGTCATTATGGGTAACCCTCCTATTGGTCAAGGGTTAAAGTTCCCACAGTTGTGGGGCCCTTGGGTTATTAGACTATCCTAGTGAAGTCGACCCTAGGTGAGTCATTGTAAGTCGGGGCAATAGTCCCCACCATTGTGTTACCCTCCTATTGGTCGGAGGAGGCAAAGTCCCCACAAGTGGTGGGGCACTAGGGTTATTAGACACTCCTAGAGATGTCGGCTCTAGTAAGTAATTATTAAGTGAGGCCGACATGTTGGAGTGCACTTCAAGTGAACAGAAGAATATAAATAGAGAGTGAGCCTCTCTATTTATCTCACTTGCAACACTCACACTCACTCATTGGGGCGCATGAGTGAGAGGAGAAGCTCTCTCAGTGTGAGAGAGAGAGACTGCTGTTGTGTGGAGATCATCTTACTGTTTTGGGGCTTTTACTATTTTGGTGTTGATTCTATCTCAAAGGAAGTTGCGGGGTTTTCTCCTTTATGGTTTCCCTGATGAAAAATCTTTGTGTCTCTTGTCTCTTGTGATGTGCTTATGTTTTATTGCTGTGCTTGTTATTCTCTCAGTGAAAAGATCCTAAGATCATAATGCTAGCTTATATGATGAAAAAATAACATGGTATCAGAGCTAACCTGAGAAGAAGACATTGTACAGCTGTAGAAGCTAGGGATTTTTACTTTTCGGGTCTCTTTCCACAATCCATCATCAAAAATATGCTAGGATGACTCTCCATTGAAGGGTGCATCTTTCTGTTGAAGCGGAATTCGATTCCGAGCATTTTCAATTTTCGATGCGGAAATTAGGGCTTTCTACAGAAGAGGAATTTTTTAGTGAGACCAGCATAGGATTTTTCTCCTCATCAAAACTGAATTTTAGAGACCTGGATCAAGAAATTTGGTTGGGTGAATCTCCGGGAAAGTCAAACCCTAGTTTGACCCCGAGCTAGAAAAACCCTAAATACTAAAAATGATAAGTTTTGGTAAATTCGCTATATTCCTAGTTTGGAGATGTCTCAAAATCTGAAAATTTCAGGTACCAAATATAAAATCCTGATGAAGACGGTGTCCAAAAATCGGCCTTAGATTCACTATATTCTGGGAGATATGATCCCTCCAAGTTAGGGTTCCAGCCTCTTCCAGAATTCATCCTTAAACAAGACACCTGAGGAGAATTGAATATCTTGGGCTACAGAGGTCCAAATGGAATTCCTGAAGATGTTACAGAAAGGGCACAAAATTTAATTTCGGTGTTCCAAATATTAGACTCAGGAGATGAACCAGTGACACGTGGATTGTCGTACAACTTTGCTGTTCTGAACAGTCCTGTAACAGGTCACCCTAGGAAAAGTATCATAAATCCCAAATGGTGAAACCCATTCTAATTAAACCTATGGTGTTGGATCCGAGACATGCTAGGTTACCTCAGTATGAAATTTTAGACACACAGGAGCATTAATTTCAGAGATATCACAGAAACAGTAATAGGCATTTCTGCAGAAGAAATTGGAAAATTAGGGCTTCCCTCCACTGATTTCAGAAAAGGAGTACATTGGACAGCTCCATTTGAAGAGATATATCTATCTATCCAATCAGATCTGAAATATTCCAAGTTTTGAAAATTAGGGTTTCTGTGACAAACCCTAGATCAGCCAGCTCCAGAACCAAGACGGACACCTCAAATCGGTAAGATCTAATCCTTTGCTATTTTCATTTGAGGTTATCATTTCAAAGTGATCTATCACATCAGCTTGATGATAATCTTGGTGAATTTGAACAACTTCCAAGCATAGAAGTATATGATCTCTTTGAAGAAAATGGATTGGACACCTACATGAGCATAGAGGTTCCAGTTCCAGAGGGAGATGAGGCTAGAATCCTTACACAAGAAGAACTTGGTCAAGGCCAAGAAGATCATGGTTGATTCAATCACAAATCAACTTGTACCACAAGTGTCTGCCCTAAAGACACCAAAGATGTTTGATTCCTTAACCAAGCTATTTTAAGGGAAGAACATAAATCAGAATATGACCTTAAGAAACTAGTTGAAGAATGTGAAGATCCAGAATGCAGAGACCATGCAGTCATAAGAGTCTCTCAAATCAAGAACAACTTGAAGCGGTAAAAGAAGAAGTGAAGAATGCAGAAGTGGTGGTGGCCTCCTTGAATGGCCTCCCAGGAGCATGGGATTCATTCATTCGAGGAATGTGTGCCAGAAGGAAGTGATTACTTTCAGCAGACTCCGAGAAGAAGAAGAAGCTCGATTCATAAGAAGAGAAGGGAAGATGGAAGAAACTGAAGATCAAGCTCTCACCATCCAAAGAATATCCCTCAAATAATGAGGAATACGAAGGACTCAACTCTTGAAGAACCCCTTATCCATCCTAGCATTTGGATAAGAAACGATGCTATTATGAATGAAGAAGACGATGAAGTCAAATGCTCAAGAAGAAGTCTACCCACGAAACAAATAAAGATAAGTATTCAATTGTCATTTCATGATATTGTTTTGTTATGCATTTGTTTATATTCAGTTGATGTATTATGCATGATAGGATGTTTGAATTAACGATAGTATACTACTAATATGCATGTGATGGGTAAGTAGCTCATGGTGCTACACAACTCTCCATTGCTACTTATCTAGAATGAAACCTCTTTGCTGACATATTGGATTAAGTGCACAATCTCAATGTTGTCCTGGTAGAGATGGAAGGCATCTAGAAAGTTTCAGTGAGATATGGATGAATGTTGTATTGGCGAAAGTAGTTGTATGATCATATATTTATGCATAAGAACTTGCCAGTATAAATATTCCTTATGAAATGTTTCTAACCATACAAATGCATTTGACTTGTAGGAAATACCGCATACATAATCACCTACAAGCAAAGAAGAATGAAGACTTGTTCCGAAGAACAAGTGACGACAGTTCAAAGACAAAGAATAATATGATGAGTGCAGTGACATCATTGATTCAGAACCTTCCAGCCACCAAGAAGAAAGGGAAGACTAGTTCAAGAAGAATGATGTCAGGGCGTAGTATCGAGACCTGAAGAGAAGTTCATAGTTCCATCATGCAATAGATGGAAACATCATGGGATACAGAGCAAGATTCGTAGCACGAGGCTTCTCACGAAAGGAAGGCTTAGACTATGAAGAGACATTTGCAGCTAGTAAGAGTTGAAACACATACATGATGAGATCGATGAAGATCTTAACCTTTACTACAAGGTTGAAGATGCAATTCTATACACTAGATGGTCACATAGAATATTAGTAGCATAGGAAGCTACTCGTCACTCTGGTACAGAATGTTTCAGTGCATAGAGTATATAAGACAGAGGGAGTATGATGCTCCGCTTCAGAGGGAGTGACTACAGAATATCCTGAGGTTCGACATGGTACGGCAGAATTGACAGCTTTCTATCCAGTTCAAGCTTTACCAAGAGTAAAGCAGACTCCAACCTTTACTACAAGGTTGAGGATGGAAACCCAGTGATGCTTCTACTATATGTAGATGATCTATGTGTGACAGGTACGGATGGGTTGATTGCTGATACGAAGATAAAGTTTGATGCTGGGTTCGAAATGAAGGACTTGGGGATGATGCATTACTTTCTAGGTATGGAGGTGTGGCAGAGTACAGATGGAATCTTCCTTGGACAAGGGAAGTATGCAGTAGAGATCCTGAAGAGGTTTGGGATGATGGACTGCAAAGCTATGGCCACACCTATGGCATCGAACTTGCTTCATCAGAGTCGGTTGATGCTACGATGTATCGTCAGATGATTGGGTCATTGATGTACCTGACGAACACGAGACCAGACATTTGATTTGTTGTGAACACCTTGAGCCAGTACTTTACATATCCGAGAAGTGTTCACTTGATTGCTGCAAAGCATGTTCTAAGGTACCTGAAGGGTACAATTGATTATGGGCTCAAGTACGATGCGAATCAAAAGATTAACCTAGAGGGTTATGTTGATTCAGATTGGGCAGGCAGTGCCATCGACAGGAAGAGTACTTCAGGATGTTGCTTTAGTATGGGATCAGGAGTGATCTCTTGGTTTAGCAGGAAGCAATCCTGTGTGGCATTGAGTACAGCTGAAGCAGAGTATGTCGCAGCTTGTTCAGCTAGTTGTGAGGCAGTATGGCTGTGGAAGCTACTATCTGATATATTTGATCTCTAGTTGGATGCTACTTGTATACATTGTGAAAACCAGAGTTGCATGAAGTTGTCAGAGAATCCAGTGTTCCATCACAAGTTGAAGCATATCGAGATCAAGTATCACTATATCAGGGATATGGTGCAGAGAGGAGCAGTGAAGCTCCAATATGTTGCGACGGAGGAATAGATAGCTGATGTATTGACAAATCCATTGGTTAGGCTGAAGTTTGAGTACTTCAGGGAGAGACTTTTTGTTCTCCAAATCGAGGTTCCCTCCAAGAGAAAGTGATGAGACCCATAGCCATTCTGACATGGTGAGAGGATTGGTTCCTTCCATGGTTAGATGTAAGGGCTGATCCATTCTGTCATGGTGGTAGGTTTTCTCCCCTCCATGGCAGATATGAGTGCTGGCCATTCTATAAAGTAGGATAGATGTAAGGGAAACTGCCATTCTCTAGGAGAATGGAGGCACCTGGTCAGTTACCAGGAACACTCAATGTAAAAACTGAGTAGCTATTCTGATGTGATAGAGGGATGTGTTCCCACTTGATCAGATGTAAGGGCTGAACCTTTCTGTCATGGCTAAAGGATTAAGTTCCTTCCATGTCATATGTGAGTGTTGGCTATTTCGACGAGCAGGTCGGATGTAAGGGCAACTTTCATTCTATAGGAGAATGGAGGCGCCTGGTCATTTAACAGGTAGCTCAATCGAGGAGGACTTGGGGCCATTCTGATATGATTGCTGGGATGTGTTCCCTCTTGATCAGATATGAGTGCATGCCCTTCCATCATTGTGAGAAGGATGTGTTCCCACCTGGATGGATGTAAGTACTGAGCCTTTTCACAGATGATAGTAGGTGTGTCCTATCATGCTGGTGACTGTAAGTGTTGTGCCTTTTCACAGATGATAGTAGGTATGTCCTATCATGCCGGTGACTGTAAGTGCAGTTCCTTTTCACAGATGGTAGTAGGTGTGTCCTACCATGCTGGTGATTGTAAGTGCTGAGCCTTTCCACAAATGGTAGTAGGTGTGTCCTACCATGCTGGTGGATGTGAGTGCTGTGCCTTTCCACAGATGATAGTAGGTGTGTCCTATCATGCTGGTGGTTGTAAGTGCTGAGCCATTTCATAGATGATAGTAGGTGTGTCATATCATGCTGGTGAATGTGAGTGCTGGGCCTTTCTGATATGATTATAGGATTGGTTCCTACATGATCAGATGTGAGTGTTGGGCGTGCCTTTCTGACGAGTAGGTCAGATGTAAGTGCTGGGAGAAGACCTACATGATGGGTAGGCCTACAACCAGCATGAAAAAGGGCTGGCTCTGTAGAAATTCATGTAATGAGAAGAATCATGAGATAGCACCAGTGATGATCCAGATCAAGTGATGAACCAGATCCAGTGATGATGATCCAGTAGTGATTATCTAGATCAAGTGATGATTGAGATCTAGTGATGATAGCCAGCGATGATCTAAATCCAGTGATGATCGATATCTAGTGATGATGATCCAGCAGTGATGATCCAGATCCAAGCCAGTGATGTTGATCCAGATCGAGAGATGATCCAGATCCAGTGATGATGTTCCATGATGATCCAGATCGAGCGATGATACAAATCTAGTGATGATGTCCAGATCGAGTGATGATCTAGATCCAGCGATGATGATCCAGATCAAGTGATGATCTAGATTCAGTGATGATGATCCAGATCGAGTGATGATCCAGATACAGATGAAGATGACTTGAAAATGAAGATGACTTACAGATAAAGATGTCTTGAAGATAAAGATGACTTTGAAGATGACGAAGACTTGACGATGACTCAGATGATACATAGAAGAAGACTTGTGCTGATAAATTATGTCGAGAGAATACCTTCCTAGTTAAGAGGGAGTGTTGATGTAATTGTAACTTTGGAATGTATTCACTTGTATTTCTTATCTATTGTAACCCAATGTTCATTCTGGGATGTATTGTAATGTATTTTAGTCATGTCATACCCCGATGTTTATTCCGGGAAGTTTCTATAATGAGAAAGTCATGTCAAGTCATTATGGGTAACCCTCTTGGTCAAGGGTTAAAGTCCCCACAGTTGTGGGGCCCTTGGGTTATTAGACTATCCTAGTGAATTTGACCCTAGGTGAGTCATTGTAAGTCAGGAAAATAGTCCCCACCATTGTGTTACCCTCCTATTGGTCAGAGGAGGCAAAGTCCCCACGAGTGGTGGGGCACTAGGGTTATTAGACACTCTTAGAGATGTCGACTCTAGTAAGTAATTGTTAAGTTAGGCCGACATGTTGGAGTGCACTTCAAGTGAACGGAAGAATATAAATAGAGAGTGAGCCTCTCTATTTATCTCACTTGAAACACTCACACTCACTCATTGGGGCGCATGAGTGAGAGGAGAAGCTCTCTCAGTGTGAGAGAGAGAGACTGCTGCTATGTGGATATCATCTTACTTTTTTGGGGCTTTTACTATTTTGGTGTTGATTCTATCTCAGAGGAAGTTGCGGGGTTTTCTCCTTTATGGTTTCCCTGAGGAAAACTCTTTGTGTCTCTTGTCTCTTGTGATGTGCTTATGTTTTATTGCTGTGCTTGTTATTCTCTCAGTGAAAAGATCCTAAGATCATAATGCTAGCTTATATGATGAAAAACTAGCATAACCCCGATAGGTAGATTCCCAAGCTACACTAATCCTCAACAAGTAGTACTATCTATAATAAACTTTGCTCAGTACTAGCTTAAATACACCTTGCTTCTGTGGTACTAGCTACAATACAGTTAGATTTTGTAATACTAACTACAATATTTATAGCTAATCTCAATCTTTATAATAATTCTACCATGTATCAATTACAATAAAGAACCTATTATAATGTACCTCAAAGGTACTTAACCATATGCCTAGTAATAATCATAAAATATAATAAGTCTACTAAGTACCTTAAGAGACCAACAAGCTACTTATATATAGTAGCATCATTTGGATCTGATCTAGAATGTAGTTTTGCTAAACTAGAAGTATGGATTTAAAATCCATCATGTATAAAACATTTTACAACACATTAAATATATACAATTCATGCAGAAGGAAAATATCATCTTTCCTTTCAATTTTCAAGAGTTTCTAAGTGTCTATCTAACCTTTCCAAGAGGTTTTGACTGTTCCCCACCAGTCCTGACTATAACTCTTATTAAGTATCTGATAGTCTCTAAGATTTAGAGTATGTCTCTACTTCTATGGATTCTCTCTAGATGATATCACAACCCCTGGATTCCTAAGACATATACAATGACTTACTGGAGGGGAAATATTTTTGAGTCATATCCCTCATGACTAACTGGTGGGACTTTATCTGTTGTTTCCTATGAAGACACACTGATACTCCCTCTTCAACTAGAGGATCTTTTCTGCATTACACCAAGCTTCAAACTTGGCAATAATGTTTGTAATCCATATTGAATATGTACTGATCACTACAAGATATATAAATCATTGTTGTCTTATAGAGGATATGATTCACTTCTGTCATTCACAAGAAATATAACTCATTCTTTTCCACTCAAGAGATATGACTCACTCTTGACTTGTAGAAGATATGAATCACTTTTGTTACTCTTAAGGGATATTCTCACTCTTGTCTAATCAAGATATATGAATCACTCTTTATGCCTATCTGGATAAAGACTAATCCTATTACATTCACTACTATCCATATGATTCAAGCTTCATGAGTGAATATTTTCCCCATATTTCTCATCTATGGATATCTATTGGAGTTGTACTACTCCTTTCCGCACCATGTCTCATATATAATTGACTAGGAACATCTTAAAGATTTTACTTCTTTACAACATGATCTATCTAGAGAAACATCTTTGATGTGATATTTCTTGATCAATGCGCTAGTTAGAAACCATATATCCTTGAAACTTTCTTTCAATGACTGAGACATGTTTGAATCCACATTCACTTGTACCAAGTAGGTACTACAACACAGCCTTTGTTGTGAAGCATACATTCGATCTTGGTGCTCACTAGGTATATCTAGGATCTTCTCAACATCTTGTAAGATCCTTCAAATATGAATAGGAATCAAATTCAACTTCATATATGTGTTCAAGAACTTACAGTCCATTTTCCTTAATTTTTTCAGGAACTCTACTAAATATTTTTCTCAATAGAGAAAGAAAAAACTTATCTAGGATTTTTGCACCTCTAAAATCAAGAATAATCCAAGATTATTAAATACATCTTCATTTTGAATATGCTCACCATGCAGGTATCTATATATATTAAGAGGCTAATTAACTAATTCTACTAGTTTTTTCAAAGCTAGCAAATCTAGCTTCTCCCTCTCAATATATAGGATGTGAGAATCATAATCTGGGTCCTCTATTTATGTCTAAAGTATATTGAAGCTCTTTTAACACATGAATGTAAATAAGATAAATTAAATACCTTCAAGATTCTTATTCATCTTGTAGAATAGTATTAGGGATTCTAATATGGATACTTCTCATACAAACATAGGAACCTCCTGATTTTCTTCCAGAAGCTTCCCGCTTCACAGCGTCTCACTTTATTTTAGGATCAGATATTGAAATCACTCTGTTTTTAATATTTTTCATTCTTTGCTTGTAGGTTATAGCATACGGTCATTCCCTACAAGATAATTTTAGTCAAGTTATTGACAACCTTGCATAATCCACTCATGATAAATAACGTATACATGCATGCAAACATTTTAACCAATGTTTCAATATAACCATATCTCATGAAATTTAATCACATGAATACTTATTAACCAATGTTTTATCATAACCTTATTCTTAATCTCATGTAATTTTATGCATCCTTATATTCATATCTCATGAAAACATTATGCAACCCCATATTCTTCTTTAATTAATTATAACATATACTTTCGTGAGTTTTACTGTTTAGCAATAAATAGAAAGATTATAGCATATGTTTTTAATCATGCTATCCCATAACATCATTCCTAATACCAGTACTACAAATCTCTAATTAACTATAATGAAAACACTTTCAAAACCACTTAGATCTTATTTATAAAATCATATAACAAACAAAACATAAAGACTTATCTATTATTTTTTTGTGTGGGATCCCTCTTGATCTATGTTTCCTTGTGGAGATTACTGGATTCGTTTGGTATTTATATTCTTCCTTTACAGAAACTTACTGCATCTTTAAATTGAAAATATGGATCCATGCATGAGGTAGTGAATCTCTGCATGGGGAAACTGGATCCCATTCAACCAGTAGTGAATGTTCTACTTTAGTAAAAACTTATTCTTATGATCATCATCCTCTTATTCACATAATTTATTAATCTTATAAGGATCTTCTTATATACACAAAATCCATTGAATAAGGATAAGATCCAATCCACAAATCCCTGGGTCATTCAAACAATTTGCCCAGTTTGGAAAACCGACCATAGCAAAAATTATGAAAAAATCACCTTCAAATACCTAATATTACATCCCACACCATTGTGCATTTTTCAAATTCACTTATCATTAAGGTGAATGAGCCCATTTTGGAACAGGATTTTAACTGGTTTTGGATGATTCTTGACAGTTTTTTCATAAATGATACATGAAATTTGTTCCCTAGAATAGTGACAAGAATGGTTTCCTCCCTTTCTTGATTCTTTCCATAAGTGAAATATTTTCTTCCTTGGTGCATACTAAATTGCTTTAGATTCAACCTAATTTGGTGGTAGGATCCTCTACCATTGAGGTCACATAGGTATCTATATCATGCTCCTCAATAATGCTCAACACTCTTGCCTTCCATGTGTTTAAGTTGGAAGTAACCTCAAGATCATCTTTTGGTCGAACAAATATCGATGTCATGGCTCTCGAACTTTGCTCAAATCCTCTAGATCAATTACGATTCTAGTTTCTTGCAAAAACTCATCTCCTTCACGCCCTATGCTCTTATACTATGTTAATATTTTGAGAAATAATGAAGATAGTTGTACTTTAGAAATTTTATCAATAAATATATAAACATATGAAACTCATCAAAAAATCAACCACACAATTGATTCATCCACATGAGTCAAGAAATACCCTGGGAAACCCCTCCTAATATAGAGGATGAAAAATCCAGCAATTCTTTGAGTATTAAATATAGATTTGCAGAGAATGGTTTACAAAACAATAAGTATATTGCTCAATAAGAGAGAGCATTCAACAACATATAAGATAGATACAATAAAAAAAATTGTAATGAACTTGCCATGTTCCCAACACATTAACAACAAGCCAAA
>LPNX011186647.1:79572-97042 GCA_001517045.1 Pseudotsuga menziesii | reverse complement strand
TTACATGGATTACTTTAATTAACTGATGCATTCTTTATTACAACTGAGGATTTAACTGAAGCCTTATTAATTCAATTTCATTCAATGTATACTTAGGAAATTCAAATTCTTTCTCTCCCTATGCTTATGTATTTATCATTTAAGTTTTATTTCATGGTCCACATGTATTTATTATTTATTCATCATATCATATTATACTCATAAGGATTGTCACCAATTATGATCATATTGTATTACTTTCAAACCATATATTAAGTACTAAATTAATTCACTCTAGGGGTAGAGAATCCCTAAAGGAGACTTAATAGTAATTTTAATAGTAATTTGTCACCATGGTTAGTAATATATCACATAACATTTAACGTTATGACTAGAAGTCCACCTTAATCGATATCCATTCTATGGATGACCACATGATAATCATAACGTGATATAACTCACAAGTTCAACTTGATATCACTCACAATCCCATATCCATAACTGGAGGTCCATATCATAGGGTATCATATATGAAAATACTTTACTAAATATAAATTACAAGTCCTGACTTTATATAACTCACAAGTTGACAGTCTTGATATCACTCAAAATAACTTACAATGCAACACCACCACCTCAAACATATGAGGATATAGAGGACTTGATATAACTCACAAGTCCTGACTAAATATAACCCACAAGTCCTGACTAGATATAACTCACATGTCCAGAGAATGACTCCCAATTCCATATAATAAAAACTCCCCCTTAGAGAGGGAGGCATTATCTTCTATTCCAGGAATTCTCTACCATACCAGGCATTTTCTACCATACCAGGTATTTTCTACCATACCTATCTTTTCTCATAAGTACCCATACTTTGTTATAGATAGAGGCTATGTTAACACACCTACATTCTTACAATTCTCTCTTCAATATCAATGTACTCAATTTTTACCTTACATGACCATGACTTTGCTAAAGTGATATTTCATCTTAATGTGTTTCAACTAAATATGAAAAAGGCAGTTTTTTCAGAAATTTTTTGACTCCAACACCTAATAACTGTAGGCTCAAGTATTTGACCTTGGTAGGTATCTTCCCAATCTACACTACACATTGGCAGGTAGTACTATATATAATAAACTTTGCTTAGTACTAGCAGAAATACACCTTGCTTATGTAGTACTAGCCGCAATAAACTTAGCTTATGTAGTACTAACCGCAATATTCATAGCTAATCTCAATCTATATAATAGGTCTACCAGATATCAATTACAATAAAGAACCTATTATAATGTATCTCAAAGGTACCTTACCATATGATTAGTAATAAGCATAAAATATAACAAACCTACTAAATACCTTAAGAGACCAACAAGCTACTTATACATAGTAGCATCATCTAGATCCGATCCAGAATGTAGTTTCTCTAAACTAGAAAATATGGATTTAATATCCATCATGTACAAAATATTTTACAACACATTAAATGTATACAATTCTTTCAAAATAAAAATATAATCTTTCCTTTCAATCTTCAACCTTTGTTGAATTTCTAGAATATTCTATTATCTATAGATATTCTCTATGAGTCACGATTCTAATTGATGCACTTCAAGGAAATATCACTTTCACAATGATTTCATATTCTTCTCTTTATACCGTAGAACCCCACATAGATAACTATGTGGCTATCTGACCTCTCTGTCAGGTTTTGACTATTCTCCAATAGTAATAACTATAACTCTTTTCGAGTATCTGATAGTATATGAGACGTAGAAAATGTATCTTCTCATGTGTATTCTCTCCACAATATATCACAACCCCTAGTTTCCTGAGTCATGTACCAATACTTACTGGTGGGGAAATATTTTTTATTGATATCCCTGATGAATAACTGGTGGGGTCTTTATATGTTGCTACCTGCAAAGACACATTAATACTCACTCTTCGACTAGAAGAGTATTTATATATTACACCAAGATTCACACTTTGTAAGAATGATCGTAATCCATGTTAGATATGTACTAATCACCACAAGAGATATGACTCACTCTTGTCTTACAGAGGATATGAATCACTTCTGTCATTCACAATAAATATAACTCATTCTTTTCAACTCAAGAGATATGACTCACTCTTGATGGCTATCTAGATAAAACCTGATCCTGGGCTATTCATTACTATCCATATGATTCAACCTTCATGAGTGAATGTTTTCCCCATATTTCCCATCTATTGATATGTGATGGAGTTTTACTTCTCCTTTATGCACCATGTCTCAGACATAACTGATTGGGAACCTCTTAAATATTTTACTGCTTTACAACATGCTCCATCTAGAGAAACATCTTTGATGTGGTCTTTCTCGATCACTGCACTAGTTAGAAACCATATATTCTTGAAAATTTCTTTCACTAATCAAGACATGACTGAATCCACATACACTTGTACCAAGTAGGTACTACAACACATGCTTTGTTGCAAAGCATACATTCGATTCTGGTGCTCACTAGTTGTATCTAGGATCTTCTTGACATCCTATAAGATCCTTCAAATCTGAATAGGAATCATATTTAACTTCATATATGTGGTCATGGACTATAACACCTCACATATAGTCAATTGTATATTTTTTCCAGCTAACTAGATAAATATTCAACCTTCAAATGTATACAATGATTTTAAACGTTAAATATGGAGTGAGATGAATTTTCCTTTGTTGGAATTGGACTTTGTAGCATTAGATTTTAATTATTAAGTTGTATGTTAATTTATGTAGCTGCATTCCAATGTCTGTAATTGTAGTTGGAATTTATTGGTTTGCAAATATAAAAATGATGGTTAAGGAAGGGAAGGAAGTCTTGTTCTTTATGTTCTAGTTTGCAATTATATTTAATGCATATTGTCTTTTCATATTTGGAAATCGTGGCTTTGCCATAGTTTCCTATAGCTGGATTTATTTATGTTGAAAGCATAATTCTGGAAATGAAATTTAGTGAAGGAGTTGTATGACTATGTCTATATTTTATGGTTTGTGTTTACAGTTGTATGAATTTAAATTATGTTTAAAATAATAAAAGGAATTATTCATGTAGGAATTGTGTTGTCTATTTTAGTTTTAATCTATTTGGCTCATTATTGTTTCTACTTGGAATATGCAAATATATATATAGAATTCTTGTGATGCATATGTGATGCATACATGAGGATATGGGGGTATTTTATCACAAATAAACCCAGTAACTTGTTAGCATACATATGTGATGCATACATGAGGATATGGGGGTATTTTATCACAAATAAACCCAATAACTTGTTAGCATATTTTACTATGGACACTTATTCAAGAAAATAATGCTTGGTTGCTCCTTTCATAAAATTTCCTCTTTTAATGAACAAATAATTGCACAAAGAAAAGTGAGGTGAATTCTATAGACCAAGAGAGGGTGGGGTGATCCATCAACTCTCTATTTTTCTATTTGTTCATGCATGTAATTGTGCATGAATCTATATGTTGCATTAGATGCATTGAATATGGGCACTAGAACACACAAAACTAAACTTATGTTTGATGTCAAAATTGGCATTGGGATGGTTGAGGATACATATATCAAGTTCATGCTACTTGGGAAACATATCTAATGTTGGAACTACACATATGCAATGAAAATGGAAAAAATATCAAATATTTGAGCTCCATATGTGCAAATTCAAGCATTGTGAAAATATGACTCACAACAAGATCTAGGATCTAAGGGAATCCTCACAACTCAAGAAATTCATAAACTATGCAAAAAAATAGTGAAAAGATAAAAATTAACATATAGGAATGGTGCCAATAAAATGAGTTGATTATCACTGTCCAACATGTAAATATGTATGGAACATCATTATAATTCAATAGGATAAAATTGTTAGCCTTTGGAGGCAAATTGGATGCATACATGTGTCGAGATTAGATTGGACCTCAAACCCCCCTAGGTGGACCAATGAGCTCCAAAAACTCCTCAAATAGTGATGAATGGACATGTGAACATGAATGAAGCATGATAATACATAAATTATGGTAGGATAGGCATGGTGTAGTTCATGGTGAGTGGGAGTGGCTCTAGGCAGCAATAAATGGTCCAAAAGATCCAAAAACACCTAAATATCATGCATGGGCGCCTCTGGTCAGCCAATTTCCCTGTTTTAAGGAGTGGGAGCACACCACAGACTAACTATTCATAAATTAGGGTGCATGTGTCTCCATAATGATCAAATATGGGTGTTTTGGTGCATTAACGGGTCCAAAACACCGAAGGACCTTCCTTGACCAACATAACCAAGTTTTGGACCATATGACATAAGAAAAAAACAAATGAAAATGTGTCCTAGGTGTATGTGACATTAGTACTAGGTGGTATGACTATATAACACCCCCCCTTAATCCCTACTTAGAGTAACCACATAAAAAATTGAGGCCTTGACAGCTAAGAATCAAGTCACCTCTTACAAAAATTTATTTGTCCATATAACCAAGGTAATGAGAAAAACCTCCCCTAAAAAATGGACATGGATAAAAATATGAAAGTGAATATAAGTAATCAACATGTATCACTCACTCCAATAAGTGATCTTAGATAGGTGAATGTATTCTCTATGAAGCTCTTGGTGAAGATGTCAGTAGTTTGCTCTGCATATGGGAAGTGTTGCAATGATATCACCTGCCCATGCACCAATATCATGATGTAGCGCATGTGTATCTCTATATTATTGGTCCTATATGTCTATTATGTATCATAGGAAATATTTATTTCACTTTTATTGTCACACCAAATGATAGTGGGTGAATCAAGTGCAAAACCAATCTCTCCAAGAATGCCTTCCAACCACACACATTGTGTAGTTGTGTTCGCTGCTCCTTTGTAATTGGCCTCAACTGAGGAAATGAATGTAGTGTGTTGTTTCTTACTTTAACATCATATGTTACCATGTGCATGAATTAATAAATACCCTTAAGTGGACTTTCTGTCAATGTAATCTCCATCCCAATCAGAATCAATAAATCCAACTAGTTCTAGTGCATAACTAGCAGCATAGTGTACCCCGAAGTGTTTGGTTCCTTTCACATAATGAAAGATCCATTTTTAATATTTCCAATGGATCTCATAATTTTCCTACATAAATATTTCTATAACACCTACTGCATAAGAAAAAGCAGGTCGGGAGTGTGTGAGATACAACAAGATCCCAACTAGTTGTCGATACAGTGAGATGTCCACCAATGGAGATGAATCAAAATCACCTAGTCTCACTTTCGAAAGGAAGAGAAACTTTGATGCCTTACATTCAGAAATTTTGAACTTAAATAACAGGTCGATTACATAATTTTATTTTCTAACCTTGATCCCTGCATCAGAGTGCTCAATCTCCAAGCCAATAAATTGTTTCAACAATCCAAGGTCAGTCATAGAAAACTCACTATGCAAAGAAGACTTAATTGAACCTATATCATCAATGAAAATTCCAATAATCAAAATATCATTAACATACAGAAATATGACCTGCAATAAATCACCTGTATGCTGAAAATATACATTAGTATCATATTTGCATCTCTCAAAGCCTAGTGAAAGAAGAAAGTTGTCCATCTTGGCATTCCAATCCTCGAGGTCTTGCTTGAGGCCATAGAGAGACTTCTTCAACCTGAAAACAAGTGAAGGACCATGAATGAAGCCTTCAAGCTTCCACATGCAAAATATAATATTGAATATGACCATGAGTAAAAGCACTCTTCACTTCCAAGTGGTGAACCTCCCATCGCTTATATGTGGCAATGGCCAAAACTAGCTTGATAGAATCCATCTTTGCAACCGGTGTGAATGTCTCTGTATAGTCCAGTACTTGGACTTGAGAGAATCCCTTGGAAAAAAAAATCCTTTTACTTCATATCACAACCATCTTCATACACCTTGTTCCTATAGACCCACTTACATTGCACTAGTTTCCTCTTGGAAGGTAGAGTAACCAACTCCCAAGTTTCAAGACTTGAACTATTCTTGCATGATTGATTTCAACCTTGGGCCAAGTGATGCTTCCTGATATGTCTAAGGATCAGATCCAACCATCATAAAATATCTCTTTTAAATATTCAATTCACAAGGGGAGAAAGCATTGTGAAATTCAGATCTAGTCTTCCTATAGTCTAGTGGATCTCCAACAAGATCACCAGTTGCTTGTATGGTTTTCTCAGGTCACTTTGGACTTGTGGGTGAGTCATGATATCAATGAATGTCATCATAATAATCATCAATATCCAAATCATAAAAATCAGATAAATAATCATCACTTACATCATCATGGAGTGAAGGATGTGAGCATTCCCCCTTGACTAATTTGATCTCTTGCATGGGCTCTTCTTCGAACTGTACACTCCTTTCAATGAATGTTTTATGAGATGAGGGATCAAATATATTGTATCCCTTTTCATATTCATCATATCCAACCATAATTAACTCATTCCTTTGAGTTTTCAAGGCCTTTCTCTTCTCGGGAGGAATTCTAGCCCAAGCCTTTGAGCCAAAAACCATGAAATGAGAAACATTCTGCTTGTGACCACTCCAAGCCTCAAATGGTGTTTTATAATGAGTTGTGTGGGGATTTGTTCTGAAAATATGAAACAAAATTTATGGATTCAACCCATATCTTAGGGGATAAATCATTAGCTTATATCATGCATGTTCCATCTCATTCAGAGCTCTATTCTTGCACTCTACAACACCATTTTTCTATGGTGTGCAGAACACATAATGTTGCATATGAATGCCAATTTCATGAAAAATATGGTGTAAGTTATTTTGACATAATCCTTGCAATTATCAGTCCTAATAACCTTGATTTTATTCCCACTCATGTTCTCAACTAAAGATTTGAACACTTTTAAAGCCTCAAAAACTTCAAATTTTGCTTGAGAAAATACACCCAACAGTACCTTGAGAAATCATCTATGAAGGTCAACACATACCTTGAATTCTCATATGAAGGTGTGGTAAGAGGCCCTATAATATCTGAATGGATTAGATCAAGCACTTGGACATCCCTCCTTGCCTTTTGTTTGTCATATTTTCTCTTGACATGTTTCCCCACAATGCAACCCTTGCATGTGCCTTTGGAAAAATTAATACTTGGAAGCCCTTCAAACATGTTTTATTTTCTTAGTGATTGAAGATATCTGTAGTTGAGTTTTCCAAATCTCTCGTGCCATATTTTTCTAGTCTCATTGGGATGTGACAGGAGAACATTCCATTAGGAGTAAGGAAGGAATCGAGAGAGCTTATACATTCTCAAATCATGGTAGCAAAACCCACTGAAACAACTAGGTCTTTAGAAACTTCTGAAATCTCCACATCATTTTAAGTAAATGTTACTCTCTTGGTTGTACCTATATGTGTCATTTTATAGACAGAGAGTAGGTTTGTTGCAATATCAGGCACAAGCAACACATTATTGAAGTACCCATTGTCTAGATTGATCCTTCCAATCACTTTGGATGGGATCTCAGAGTCATCAACCATGAGAATAGATGGACCACTGAAAGGATATGTGGTCGAGAAGGAATCTTTCATGGAATCCATGTTCTTTGAGTCACCTAAATCTATGATGAAGGAATAAGAGCCTGAATATCCAACAACTAAAGCATGGCATCTATCTGTGTTCTCTGATCTTGAAGCTCCCTCTTTCTTCTGTGTGCCTTCTAGAAGTGGGATATTGTTCTTTTTAAGGAGTTTCAACATCATTTCAATAGTTTTCTCCATGCATGCACTCTCTGTATTCCAACCTTTGTGACAATAAGTGCATTTTGTCTTCTCTTTCTTCTTCTTCTCTTTTTCCTTTCTAGGATTCGAACCCACTTCTGAAGATTTGGGCTTCTCCTGCTTCTTATTCCCTTGTTGCTTCAAATATTTGGCTTTCTTCTTTGCTTTCGATTGATTCAAAAAACCTGCAGCAAGGGATTGATACTTGGTGGATTTGATGGTACCCATTTGCACTAATTTGTCTTGTTCCTGGGTCAAAGACTCCATGAAGCATGTCAATGAAGGAATTCTCGAATTCCAAAATTTCAGCTTGCTTGAGTGGAATGTGGAGACAAACACTAAATACTCATGCCCTAGCTTTGAGATAATGGACAAGATCATATGCTCTTCTTTCTTCTCAATGCCACACTGTTTCAGTTGAAGCACCAATGATTTGAACTTTGTGAAGTAATCATGGATCATCTCAAAGTGAGTTGGGATTAGTGAGATCAAATCATTTTCGAGGTGGTGTCCTCTCATCTCATCAATATTCCCAAAGTGTGAATCAATCTTGAGCAAGACTTCTTTAAGCGTGGTAAGACTGTATACATGTAAGATAAGGTCCCTTAAAATGTTGAGACAAAGCATCCCGAATTCCTTCCATTAAAAATAATTTAATGCGGTAAGCAAGACATGACTCTTCCTCATTTATGCTTACGCACTTGGTGACAAAGAAACTGGAACTACCTGCAATGCAAACACTCAAATTTTTCTGGAAGAGACCATAGATAGAAACTCAAAATATATGAATTCTATTTGTATCTCCAAAGAGCTCTGATACCACGTGAAATCCGATTCACAACAAGATCTAGGAGCTAAAGGAATCCAAAGAGCTCTGATATTGTGTTTGTTTTTTTTTTTAATTAATAGGTTTCTTTTTTAATTTTATTTTTTTAATTTAATATTTTAAAAAAAATTATTTATTTATTTTTGTTAAATGATTTTTATTCTAGGTTTTATTTATTTATTTTTGTTAAATGAATTTTACAAAAATTTCATCATTCCATAGGTAGAGGTTTAAATCTAAGGTATTGAGCCATATCATTTATCGCTAAGACTCATAGACAATTGTGTCCACTCAAAATGCACTAAGAGGGATTCATTGTGTCCACTCAAGATGCACACACCTCACAGGTTCAGAAAGAGATGGTAGTGAACACTTACAAGTAGTCCAAGCTCTCATAATTCAAAACTAAATGATGATGTTGATAACAAAATCATCGACGTTGTCATAGACAACATGAATATCATCTTCCTTGTCTTCATGGCCATCATCATCATCAGAGAGAACATTCCATTATCATGATCACATATAACCTTTACCCCTTTTACATATCAATCCTTAACATTTATATTATGTTACATCTAGAGCTATAACTTTAACCACTATAATTAACATTAAAATTATAGATCAAACTATTATAATCACTATAATTAACTATTAAAATTATAGTTTGTATGTAATTGATAATATTTAAATCATATATTATCCCCTTACAATTATAACCTCTACTATAAATTATATAAACACCTATAACCCCTAATACATATAATTTTTAAAGCTTATCACTACTCATACGTAAGCCTTAAAGCCTCTAACTCTTAATGCATAACCCCTATAAATTATAACACTTATGGGATAAAAAAACCTAAACCCTACAACCATTATCACATATTAGTCTTAACACATAAGATCACTAACCCATGTTTTCCTTAAGCCATTAGACCCTATAATTGCTAACTCTTATAACCATTATCATGCACAACCCAAGTAATCCTAATATAAACCATATAAAAACTAATATTTAATTCTAATAACAAATATCACCTATAACCCCTAATATAACCAATAAATCCTACAACATGTCAACCCTATAATGTATAACCTTCAAAACCCCTATATCCAAGCCGCAATAACGCTTTATTCCTAACCTAGGATACATATACTCCAAGTACAAACACATTATCACTTCCCTCTATAACACATACTTCTTATTCTATATAATATACTAACCCTAGCACATATAATTATATAAATCTAACATCAATGCCCAACCCTCATAACCATAATCACTATCATGAATAGCCCTTTCTCCTTAAACCTTATCACTCCCAACACCTAGCCATAATATCCAAAACCACTATCATGAATAATCCTTTATCTAATTACTAACACCTAATATATATAACCATTATCATCTATAGCCCCTTGCCACTAACCCTTAACATAACCTTAAATACCTAGAAAATCTAATACTTATGACAATGAATACATAACCCCTACCACCCATAACTTTTAATATTAACCCTTAGTTTTTGACACTTATAACATCTAACAACGAATACACATATAGCCTTCACACAATTAACATATGACCCTTACCCATTATAATCCCTTATTCCATAACACTATAATACATAAACATTATAATCCCTCACATCTAATCCATAATATCTAATCCATTACATTTTATCACCCCTAACCACTATAACCCTTAATATAAGAAATAAATATTATAACCCTTAGTGTTTATAAGTTATAACCCTTATAATCACTTAATCCCCATAACCAATGTAATTTTTAAGGGCGAAATTTCGCCAATTGGCTATTTTGGGGATTTTTTCCAAAAAATAAATTCGATGTTTGGTCATTTTTATTGTCTAATATTGTCTATATTTACATAAAATATGTTTTTTTTATCATAATATTTGCCAAAATTTACACATTTCAGTATTAATTTTATGTTTCATATTTAATATTCGCCTACCTATCTATAAACATGTTTTTTTCAATCCAAATCAATCGCCTAGAATACTATACTTAAGTATAATATTAGAATCCTTAAAAAATACCTTGCCCATAACCCTTAATCCCTATAACCCTTAGCATTAATATAGCCCTTAATAATTATAACCTCGAAGTTATGTATGTAATAACACCTATAATTGATAAAACCCATATATCCTATATTCCATACAACACCTAGACTTTTTAATCCATTTAACTCTTAATCCCTATAACCTCAAATACTTTAACTCTAAATCTATAACCCCTAATAAGTAATAACCATTATAACCCTTAATATTGAAAGCTTTATTCCTCATCATCATTTAATCCCTCTGGCCCATATAATTTTTAATCCCTATAACCTTTAACACTATAGTCCTTAATACTTATAACCTCCAAGCTATATACACCATAACACCTTTAATTTCTAACCTCTAAATCATTTAGCCCATATGGAACCTAAACTCATTAGTCCATTAAACCATTAACCCCTAAAAAATCTAATACTTCAAATCTAAATTCTATGAGCCTTGTCATATAATCTATATGTCTTATAACCACTACCATTTATAGAATGAATTGGAGTAACCTTTCTTTCGCATTCATTAAAAATCCATTTTTTATAATGTTGTGAATTTAAATAAGCATTAATGTAGTAATGATATAAATAACATTATCTTATGTTTATGAATAAGTTTCATGTTAAGGTTGCATCTTTTAAATTTCTTAATAAAATATTATTTTGGTCTGGTTAGCATAAATAATGAATGAACCTTTTTTTCAAGGAAAATCTTGCAAGGAAATTTAAGGGATGTAATATTAGTAACAATTCAGTTAATGAACTTTTTTTGATATGGTTTGGAAATATATTGTTTCACCTTCAAACACTTGCGAGAGTGGAGTAAGATTGTCGGTACCTTGCCAGCCTCAATCAAGGCACAAAAGGGAAAACATGTCACAAATGAGATTTAGACCTAGGTGATATGTATAAAAACTTATCACTTTAACCACCCAATCTAAGACCAAACTAACATATTATTAAAGGAATTTATTTGATATTATTCAAATTTAACATTATACAAATTATAGATGGTGTATTGTACTATCATCATCATCACCATCATTATCATCATCACCATCATGATCATCATATTCTTCTTCTTCATCTTGATCATTATGGTAGTCATCATCATCATCATCACTATCATCGCCATCCCCATCATAATTGTCATCATCACTATTCATCATCACAATCGTAAAAAACAATAGGTATAGGTACGGTTTTTTTATGCTCTATAAACGTTGGCCCCATTTTTTGATGAGCTATTTTACTCTTATTTTTTTATCCATCTTCAATATATCCATAGTGAAAAAATTCATCATGCATCCCCAATGTCATGGGGAAATGAGATTACACACATTAATCAAAGGAGATCAGTAGATATTCTTGATGGTTTCACAAGGAAATCACAACCATTCAAATAGGTGAGGGAAAAGTGGCGATCCCATACATTGTATAGGTTTGAATAAATACAATAAGTGGATATAATTTGAAATTGAAATGTCTTTTTAATTTTTAATCACAATCTTGTTTTCTTATAATTATGTTTTTCATGTTTCCATGGCACTATCATGGGATTTCATGGAAAACTAAGATACCTTATACTCAATTTACTTTTGATGATACACACATAACTTAAACAATATTTAAAATTTGAATTTGTTAAATTTTCTAAATCCTATGTGACTATTGTCTTTAAGTTCTGAAATAAACAAACACTTGTTATTCAATTGAAGAATTTAAATTCTCTCATATATCATTAATTAATCACATTAGCCCCATGTAGCACATTAATTAATCTATACAAGGTATGGTTTTTTTTATGCTCGAATTGTTAGTGTCAGTCATGTTTGAGTCTGGAAACCCTCCCATGCCATCAATGTGTGTGTCTAGTCTAACCATGCCAAATTTCAGTCCAAGTAAGCACAAATTTAAAAAATTTCAACATTTTCCCTGTGTAGCACATTAATTAATCTATATGTATGGTTTTTTAAGCTTGAATTGTTAGTGTCATTCATGTTTGAGTCTGGAAACCCTCCCACACCGTCAATGCATGCATCTAGTCTAACCATGCCAAATTTCAGTCCAAGCAAGCAAAAATTTAAAAAAATTCAACATTGGCCCCATGTAGCACATTAATTAATCTATAGGTATGGTTTTTTATGCTCGAAATGTTAGCGTCAGTCATGTTTGAGTATATAAACCCTACCACACTGTCAATGCACGTGTTTAGTCTAACCAAGCCAAATTTGAGTCCAAGCAAGCACAAATTTAGAAAATTTCAACATTAGCCCCATGCAACACATTAATTAATCTATAGGTATGATTTTTGATGCTCGGATTGTTAGTGTCAGTCATGTTTGAGTATAGAAACCCTCCCACACCATCAATGCATGTGTTTAGTCTAACCATGCTATATTTCAATTCAAGCAAGCACAAATTTAAAAAAAATCAACATTGGCCCCGTGTAGCACATTAATTAATCTATAGGTATGGTTTTTTATGCTCGAATTGTTAGTGTCAGTCATGTTTGAGTCTGGAAACCCTCCCACACCATCAATGCATGCATCTTCTAACCATGCCAAATTTCAGTCCAAGCAATAAAAAAATTTAAAAATTTCAACGTTGGCCTCTTTTAGCACATTAATTAATCTATATGGATCATTTTTTTATGCTTGAATTGTTAGTGTCAGCCATGTTTGATTCTGTAAACCATACCATACCATCAATGCATGTGTCTAGTCTAACCATGCCACATTTCAGTCCAACAAGCACAAATTTAAAAAAATTCAATGTTGTCCAAGTGTAACACATTAATTAATCTATAGTTATGGTTTTTTATGCTCGAATTCTTAATGTTAGTCATGTTTGAGTATGGAAAACCTCCCATGTCATCATTTCATGCATCTAGTATAACCATGCCTAATTTCAATCCAAGCAAGCACAAATTTAAAAAATTTAAACATTGGCCCCGTGCAACACATTAATTAATCTATAGGTATGGTTTTTGATGCTCGAATTGTTAGTGTCATTCATGTTTGATCGTGGAAATCCTACCACACCATAAATGCATGCGTCTACTCTAACCATGCCAAATTTTATGCTCTAACCATGCCAAATTTTAGTCCAAACAAGCACAAATTTAAAAAAAATCAACATTTGCTCCGTGTAGCACATTAATTAATCTATAGGTATTTTTTTTATGCTCGAATTGCTAGTGTCGGTAATGTTTGAGTATGGAAACCCTCCCACACCATCAATGCATCTGTCTAGTCTAACCATGCCACATTTCAGTCAAAGCAAAGCATAAATTAAAAAAAAATCAACGTTGCCCTCATGCAATACATGATCAAGCACGCCATTTGGGTTAGCATGACAATTGTGCATTTTCTTACAGATCTTCTAATTTTTTTTAGAATAATTTAATATTCTCTACTGAAAAGGACCAACCACATTAAGGTGGAAGTTTTTATGGCCCCTCCCCCCCTCACATAACTCTCAATTCCCCATAACCTGACAAAATCTATGTAAAAAAAAATTGTGTTTTTTGTCATATGTAAGAAGAAATGTCTCTAATTATAACATATTCCAACATACAAGAAAATGGAAAAAAAACTAAGAAATAGTTAATTTATATGTACGAATAAAATTCAATAATTCTATCGCAATATTAAGTCAAAATATATAGAGTATATATATTAAGGCATACCTCATACACTTCAATGGACTTCATCATCTTCTTCATATAAGTCATCATCTATATCATCCGATCAAGAGTCAACATTGTAAGGATTGGTCATATCATTATCATCATC
Organism: Pseudotsuga menziesii; assembly: GCA_001517045.1. NCBI lineage: Eukaryota > Viridiplantae > Streptophyta > Pinopsida > Pinales > Pinaceae > Pseudotsuga > Pseudotsuga menziesii. The sequence continues at coordinate 82,558 of LPNX011186647.1, read as the reverse complement.
GATGTCAGTTATGATCATCGTGTCATCATTGATATCATCTTCATGGACATTGTCTGCTACACCATATGCTTCAACTAATTCTTCGACATCTTCTTCTAGAACATGATCATCTAACTCATGTTGATCATCTTCAACATCGTCTTCTTCTTCGAGACCCTCTTCATTAACTTCTTCTACATTATACTTTACTGGTCTTCCCCTTGGATCGTGTCTCACAACAAATGATCAACCCCCTCTACCTTGAACCTCAGAGTAAAATACATGTTCACATTGGCTTGGAAGTACATAGGGATCTATTCTTGGATCGAATAACCTTGTATTAACCATGGTAAATCTATTATCATGTTCAATCAATAGTTTTATCAGGATCATGTTGATTCAATCATAATCTCTACCATTTAACAACAAACAGAACTACCTTAAAGGAGTTAAAGTCACACTGAAGAATATCTTCCAAATACCCATGGTATCAATTTTATGAGAGTTCTGGATGTCTGTCACTTCTAGAGGAAACATTGGTCACCTCAAAGACTGCAGATATCCCACAATATGATTTTTTCTTCGTTTCATCCAACTTTTTTATGTGATATTTCTACCCATTGCACCACATAGCCTTTTGGTGTTTTACCTACAACAAGCCATACACATAAATATTACATCATGATCCATTTATGATTAAGTGCATTTTTAGGCCCTACAAGGAAAAAATCAACATGTACATCAATATGTTTTCAAAAAAAATATATAGCGTGGTTGATTAATAAGATTGCATGCTTATCTTTTAAACCGTATGCTGAATCAATTTCCCATTGTGTAAGATTGGCATCCCCATTGAGATGTTATGCTTTAACCAATGAATCCACACCTTCCCATGATATTCCTTGACATATTGTTCACATCGTTCAATCCAAACCTTCATCCAGTCAAGATTGTTTGCGATGTAAAAATGAAGTGCATCCTACTCTCGACCAACTATTTAATGAAAATAAAATTAAAATTCAATACAAATGTATATTCACTTAACAAAGTATACACTTTTAATTAATGCATATTAAATATTAAAAATAGAATATGTATGATATATACATAAAAATCAATAGCCAAATGTATTATATTAATTAATATCCACTAGCTAATAATTACCTTTCACCTTCCTCGATCTAACTTTCCCCTTCATGTACTCCCCTTTGAAATTTTTATTGGAGTCTGGATCACAAATGCTACCTAAATTGAGATTTCATGCTAATTTAGGAAGATATTCACTAATATACATCATGTTTTGGTATACCATATATCACTCCACCATAGAACCATTAGGACATGCTCGTTGTCTAACCAAACCATTCCAAAATTTCAAATGCCTCTCAACCATCCACATGGACCTTGAGTGTACAAGTCTACACAATTCAATATCCTCAACTTGGTGTATTAGGTAGTGTTCTTTTGCATTGAAAATTTCCAAAGGTAGATGCTTTTTCATTTCACACATAAGACGAGGAATTTCTCTCCTCCAATACTTTATATCTTCTTTACCATCTACAAGTGATGAAAACCAATCATGAGATTTAACAAAAAAAAACATTATGTTACATAACATGAATTAGTGCACAAAAATAAAATATAAGTTCTACAATGAATTAGACAAACACTAAGCACAAGCAAAAAATCGCTACTTACCTCATGTATTTCCCAAGATTATATATAACTTGTTTGAAATTGTTGTCTAAGTTGTTAGGGAGAGAGAGAGAGGTAGAACATACTGTAACAATATACAAATAGTTTCATTTTCTTTACAAAAAGTAGACAAAAAAAACCAACAATATGCACTAGAATAAAATATCATAGCAATAATTATATGCATACCATAATAATTACCTTCATGAAGATATGCCAATCATGTGTTTTCACCCCGCAAAATCACCTTTCCTTTTTATGATATTCTTCATGTTCGAAGAAAATCCGATGGGAAATTTAATTTTTTGCATGAATTTTTTTACATCATTACTTTCCTGTTCCATTAACATTGATGGAAGTGATTTTATATTAATTTGGTCTGCATTGCTATGAAATTGAATGACATCTTTCATTGCATGGTAATTGGCTTCTTGACTGTCATTGCAAATTTTGAGAATTTTTTCTTTCTCACTCCTTCCATCCAATATTCGCCATAATGTTTCATCCACATTCTTTCTGATATGCATTGTATCAAACAGATGACCGATTTACAGGTTCTCATAGTAAGGAAATCTACTGAATTGTTTAGGATAACTTTTCATTCCTCGTGAATCCCATTAATGCCTTCATGGTCACAAAGACCATCATGAATCATATTTTATAAAGAAATTACATAAATCAATGTCAATTACAGTAAAAAACACAATAAAAAAATTCATAACATTTCATATATGATGATTCATATGTACCTTAACGATTTCTATTATATTGCAACATCCATAGGTGAGGTGTCATTCTCCACGGTTTTAATGCATTCTCTTGCTTATCATTGAATAAATGTTTTTCCCTAGTTCGATACCTATGATTATTAGAGAAGAAGTGCCTATACTCATCAAACACCTCCTTTCCTAAACTTTTGGAAAGACGAGATTTGATCTTAGGACCAAAAAATGGACATGCAAAATTTCTCTTTGTCTAAATACCTACATAAAGATATGGATCATCTATGTCAATTATAATTACATATAAAATGAATGGATTATTTAAAAAAAACATGTGTGCATAATATATTAACTAGTTCATAAAAATAAATGCAATTAAAGTGGAACTTATAATTACAAACCGCAAAAATGGATAAACCTAGGGGCATCATGTAGTGTCCATACAAGCATTGCATGGAATTGAAATTTCCTTTAACGTATTGGTCTAGATATGTCATTCCATAACTTTAGTATCTCGTCAATAAGATGTTCGATATATACATTCATATCTTTAACTTGGTACTTACTTGATTGATTTGAACATATAAAAT
>LPNX011186647.1:30103-79465 GCA_001517045.1 Pseudotsuga menziesii | reverse complement strand
ATATATATATATATATATATATATATACATATATGACATTATGCAACAAAATACGGCAGATGTGATGCCACTACATTAAAAAAAAGTTGCATATACATATACATATACATATACATATACATATATATATACACATATGTATATATATACATATATGACATTATGCAACAAAATACGGCAAATGTGATGCCACTACATTAAAAAAAAGTTGTAGACACATACCTGGAATAATCATCAACAACATTATGTGCTCCCTCTTTATTGATAACCATGGAGGAATTTTATTGTTGATAACAAAAATAGGCCACATCAAGTAAATAGACCGCATCTCTGCAAATGGATTGACACCATCTGTTTCCAAACAAATCCTAAGATTATGAGGTTCTTCTTTAAATTGAGGTCACTTTTCCTCCATATCTCTAAATGCAGAACCATCTGCAGGAATTCAAATAATTTCATCTTGACTTCTATTCTGTGCATGGTAATCTATACATTGCACTATGTTTTCTCACCCGAACAATTGTTGTAAACATGGAATAATGGGAATATAAAAAAGAACCTTTCGAGGCATAGTTTTTGTTACCTGATCTGTTTGATATCTACTACTATGACATTTGAAATATTCAGTTTCAAATTCATGCTGATTATAATTTATAACATCGGGGAATGCATGAATTGCTTCATACTTCATTCTAATTTCTTTCATGATGGTAGATAAATCTCGATATGTGTGAGGTAAAATATTTGACGGTGGTAACAAAAATTCAGCTACCAAGCTACAACAAACTAAAATAAAAGTCTAGTTAATATAATATATAAATAATATTAATGAAACACATTTCATCTATATTAATTTGAATTATGAATTAACAATAATTTTATTAGACGAATGGTGATAACCTTTAGCACGATCATATATATGTGATGGAATATATTACATACCTTAACATCCATGTGACTGATGTGTTTGAAATACCATTCATAACCTCCAAGTTCATTACCAACAATAAAGAAGAGAAAATATTTGTGTTGGAGCCCTCATAAAGGGGTTTGTATTCCTTCTCAAGAAGAGGTAAATCATGAACATCATCAAAGTCATCATTTTCATGATGATGATGATGATCATCCATTCCAACATTAAATGTATCATGGATTAATGTATTTGTACCATCATCTTCAACTATGTTATCAGTATGATCATCTTCTTAAATATGATCATTAACTTGTTCTCCATTATTCATAGCTCCATGTTCCTTTGGTACTTGTTCTGAAAGCACATCCTCCAGATGATATGTTGTAGGATGTATTTCCTTTATAATTGCATAAAACCATCAACATCTATTAGTTAATATAAGAAATATTAAAATAATGCATACATTTACAAAAGCAATCAATATAAAAACATATATAATGCAAAATTTACAAATGGACGATATTCTTTTCCCCATCAACTTGTCCATGTTGCCTACAATGTTTTCTAGTTGTTGTGAACTTCATTTCTTCTCCTTTTAAAGACCCCTCATTGAATACATGGACAATAACATTTCCCATCACCCTTTCTTTTCAGTCCATCCCACAATCTAGCAAGCAATTGTCGATTTTGTTTGTCTAGATCAAGAATATTGCTATTTGACATTTTGTCATAAAGAGATTGATGGAGATTATCAATCTTAAAAAATCAAGCTCCACACTTCACTATTTTTAGTCACAAAAACAATTAAAATAATTGTGTATTCTTTTGCATAAAATAGTTCGTCCGAAGAATATAATTTCTGCATACCCTCGATTGTATAGAAAACATGTCGGAATGTTACCATAATTTATAGTTTTTAAAATTTAAAATTCGTCTGATATCTGACAATATTACCATATTTAACATTATTATGGATACGTCGGACATCCGACGGATGTCATCCGATAACCGAGGGTCGTCGGATATCCGACAATTCCATGTACCAATTAAAAAATTTGATCAAAAGTCATAATTTTAAAGGTGAAATCTGATGACACAGTCAATTTCGTTGGATTTTCTCATCATATTTTGGGTTCAAATTTTGTTGCGATTGTTCGTTACTTTTCCTAACTACTAACAAAATATGATGAATATTATAGTTTTTTGAGATTCTAAACATCATCCTCCACCTTAGGAAAAATTTATTCAAAAAACAATGTACATATATAAGTACCACCATGTGCATCAAACAATGTTTTATTGACATTATGACATACAATGATATTCCCATCATCCAATTCTATTTTAAATCCATCATAGATAAAGCATAAATTTCATAAACATAATTTTATTAAAAGGTTCCCTAAAATTTATAACACAATCAACATGTAATGTGAACATTTTCCAAAGAAATTCAGATTGTTATCGATGATTAAAAATAGATAAACACTTAGTTTGATAAACATAGAATGCTATTTAAAAGGAGATACTAATTGCTACATGACTTATTTTTAGTCCCGGCCCTCAGGCTGGCGGGGACTCTAGGAATCGGATTGCCGCTGTTTCTATTAACTTGCGCAAAAATCAAAGTATTTTGGAAAGCTTTTAACCAAAGATTTCTTCACCATCTTATTTTTATCAGTTTTCATCCGTTATATCAATCAATTATCAACCAATGACAATGATTGAACCTTTATATCAGCAAATGGAATTTTTTGTTTTCTTCTTTGGCCTCATCCCAAGGCAAGGGATGAGGCAAAATAAAATTTTGAGGCGTCTATCCTATGTTTGAAGATGTTTGAAGACCATAGATATTGGATATTACATACTCTTGAAGTAATGTTAGATACTACTCTAGCATTAATCAATAAACAAAAATGTTTGGTCTCACATTAAGTATTAAGTGTAATGTAAACCTAGCCTTTCCACATAAACCAAACATTTCCACCTCTCACATGAGGTGCACAATTTTTGATATGGCAAGTTGTAGCGTGCATAGCTACTTGGACAATTCTTGACTTGGTAGGTTGCGGCATGCATAGCCTTCCAAAATACTCACAATTGGTATGTGTGGTTATATATCATTGCCTCTAAGTTTTCATTTCCAGCTAGTTGAGGTCTGTAAATCTATTGAAAACCATGCTAAGGATTTCCACTCTCATCAAACAATAAGTCCATGCAAGTTTTTAGCCTCTTTTATCCCTACTTTTACATGGGCCTAGCCTTTTCGATGGTGATCTTACTGAGTAAAGAAATATTTTGGAACGAGAAAGTCAATGGGTACTTTTTCAAAAAAACTTCAAATAATATTATTTTACAGCTCTCATGGGGGAAAATCATCCACTGTGCATTAATAATATTTTTGTAGATTTTAAATGTAATATGTGCATGTTAAGGAAATGTAACTGTGAAAGATATTATATTTTGTTCTATTATTTTTATTACCCATTTCGAAGATGTTATTACTCCGATTAGGGATGTCATTAATGTAATTGGTCATTAAAATTATTGAGGTAAAGACTTCGTAGTAAGTCAGGTCAGTAGTACCCACAAAAGTATTATTAAAATTTATTTTGGAGTCTCCCAAGAGAAGTCGGCCCTGTTGGGTTATTACGATTCTTCATTGATTAGTATAAATAGGGGAGGTGCCTCACTCATTTGGATACACACAGAACTCAAGAAGTTGTGTTAGAGTGAGAAGAAACGGTCCATCTAGAGGAGAGGAAGCAGTCTAGTCTTGTTCTTTGGTATTTAAACTGTACTTAGGTGGAGTCTATATAGAGGAAGTTTTGCTAGGTTTTTACCTACGATGGTTTCCCATAATAAATCTTTGTGTTCTCTTTTAGTTATTGTGCTTTTTATTCTTTCAGTGATCATTTTCTCTATTTGTTTAGAAAACTTAACATTGTTAGGATATTTAGACACTTAGGAGTTAGTTAAGATCAACTTGTGTAATATATCCGTTAGGTAAAGTGTGTTTCTTTAGTATGCATTAGTATCAATTTGTAAATATTCTAATCTGACGGTCACGATATGTTCTAGACATAAAGTGATCTGACAGTTAAACTTCTCTTAGATCATACCTACGATTGATCCGTGGCTTAACACCCGATTGGTCCATGATCTCTATTTAAAGAGCATGGAGGGTCCTTGTCTAGTTGATTGATTATGAGAATCTCATTTGTAACTTTCTTCTTTTCCATAATAAATTTCTCCAAGTAGCTATTTGGTTGGGGCCGTGGATTGTTTCCTTCTCAAGGGTTTTAACCATGTGGCAAACATCGGTGTATTGATATGTGATATATTTGTGTGAAGTGGTTTCTCTAGGTGTTTGGTCTTTTGGGAGTACCATGTGTACCTGAACATGGTATCAGAGCGTTTATGAAGAGCCGCTTCCGATTTTGATCAAGATATGGAACCAGTGTTACCGAAAATTTGAAAGGGTTTCTAGTTCTAAATTTTTTATGCATTTGTGGCCCTTGGGAGCTATTCCATTGCATCTAGAGTGACATTTCCATTGGGAAATAGTTTTCGTTTCATCAAAAATTGTTTTTGGTTGATCCAAAAACACCCATTTCGGCAAATCTGAAGGTATAATGCTACAGTGACGGATTTGTTTTTTTTTGTTTTTAAATCTCCCATATTTTATCAGTTTTATTATTAGATATTTATTGTTTTATCCTTGGACTGTTGTCTTCCCTGGCTGCATATGCTCTTTTCCGTGCACCTTGCGCGATCGCAGTGAATCAAAAATAGAAAGAAATTTTTTTGTTGTCTTCTCATCTACGTATGCTCTTTGTCGTGCACCTTGTGCGATCACGACGAATCAGAAATAGCGAGAAAACTTGAAAATGTAGACTTTCTGGGAAAGCTAACCAATATCTAACCCCATTGTGTGGAAAAAAAAATTTGGGTTTTGTTTTTCATTTTTTTTGTGATTTGCAGATAAAAAAGGCAAGCATGGAGAACGAGAGAGAAGAGTAAAAAAAAAAAAACTTCCTCTTTCCATTCTTTTACGTACCTTTTAAACTTAGCTCACTTGGTTCAATTTTCTTTATTCCTTAATAGGTCTTGAGTTCAAGTCTTATTAAGTTACTTTTTAGTGCATGCAATTTTTATTTTCACGATACTTTATTATAAAAGTACATCTCACTTAAATAAAATAAAATAAAAAGTGAGTCACTTAAGTCTTTTAATTTATTGCCGCACTATTTAAAGTAACATTATTGTAAAAGTGAACATCACTTATTTTACAAAAGTGATTCACTTAAAAGCAACTTTCTTGTAAGTGATTGTCAAAGGTTCATCTTGGGAAGAAGGGGGTTCTTTTTTTTAGTTGGTCAAATTAATATCTGCCACGTCACTATTGGGGACGTCTTCAACATTTTCTTTGATCAAGCATAACTTCATCATCCAGAATCAGTTTTCAGTGGCATTTTTTTTAAACAGCCTAATTTTTCGAGCTCTGTGCATTTAGATAGATAGTTTTTGTTATTTCAGCCATTTTTTTATAGTATGGCCACTCCTTGTGATATTATACTTACCAGTTCTAACTATTTCTCATGGAAATATCGTATGGAGGATGTCCTAAGAAGTAGGGGATTTTTTAGAATTATCTTAGGGAAAGAAATAGAACCCACCGATGATGATAAGAAAATAAAATGGGCAAATAGATGTGATGAAGCTCGTGGATTGATTGGAATGTCAATCTCTACTAATTTGTGATTCCACATATCTAGAATTGATGAACTTGATAAAGCTTGGGAAAAGTTGGAATCTGTGTTTGCTAAACACAATGAAATTTGAGGTCATCAACTTGAGAATGAGTTGATTTCTTTGAATCCAAGTGATTTCTCATGCATTCAAGACTATTTATCTAAGTATAAAACTCTCCAACTCTTATATGAAGAATGCAAGATTAAGAAAGAAGACAAAAAATGTATTTATCATATTCTTTCCAAACTTGGACCTGCATATTATGTTTTGTATCTACATTTTACTCCATGAAAAAAGCCTTGAATGCAGCTAGCTATCAAGATTCTAGTATTGAATCCTTTTGTGATTCTTTAATTAGAGAGCAAGTTAAGCTCATTCGTCTTGGAATAATTAAAAATCTAGATACATTTGGGAAAGCCTTATCATCCCAATAGAAAGAAAAGTCCAAGCCTCCCAAGAAATATAATTTTCGCAATAATAAGCCAAACAAGGGTCCCAACCCCTATCAGTCAGCTCCTTCTTTAAAAAATGACAAAGGCTCCAAGCCAAAAGGAAAGAAGACTGAGTGTCATTGAAATTTTTGTGGGAAAGATAATCATGATGAATCTAAGTGTTTCAAGAAGATGGTAGCCTTGGATGCAGCAATGAAGAATCACCACATCATCCTAGATTCGTCTTCAAAATCTACCTTTCATGGAAATGCACTTTGTGCTTTTGGTCACTCTTATACTACATCTTCTTCTTCTACTTCAAATGAATGGCTCATTGATTCTAAAGCATCTTATCATATGGATAATGATCAAGCCATCTTTTCTAATATGCATGAATGTAACACCAAACAAGTACTTGTTGGTGATGACAGTTCTCTAAGTGTTGTAGGATATGGAACAGTTCTAGTAGAAACTGGTCATTTTAGTGATATACTATGTGTTCCAAGAATTTCCTGTAATTTGTTGTCATTCTATCAAATCACTCATTCTGGTGAAAGTAAAAATGTAACGTTTACACCTCACCAAGTTGTAATCAAGGATTTTAAAGATCCTCAACATGTCCTAGCTACAAGAATTATTGATGATATTACCAGGTTGTACAAATTTAACAACTTTGGGTCATCACCTTTTCCTTCAATTTTTGTTGCTCATAGTGATAGCTTGAGCAAACTTTGGCATGAACGATTTGGTCACTTAAATTATCTCTCTTTGTAACAACTATGTAAAGACAATATGGTGACTATTCTTCCAATGGTATCTTGCAAGGATGGTGTTTTTTTCTAGTTGTGTACTCAAAAAACATCATCGGGACATTTTTGACAAATGTGCCTCTTGTCACACCTCGGTTCCCTTGGAGCTTATGCATAGTGACTTGTGTGGTCCTCTTCCATCTGCTTCCTTTTCTGGTTTCAAATATTTTTTAACTTTCATTGATGACTACTCCAGACGCACTTGGGTTTACTTCCTAGAACTTAAGAGCGAAGTATTTAACATGTTCTTGGCCTACAAGGCCCTTGTTGAAAAACAGTCTGGTCATCAAATTATTAAGTTAAGATCTGACAATAAAGGAGATTATGTTAACAAAAAGTTCACTACTTTCTACACTGAACAAGGAATCCAACAACAACACATTGTTCCATATACACCACAAAAATATGGTGTAGCTGAACGAAAGAACTGCACTTTAAAACAAATGGCTAATTGTATGATCCAATCTAAGGGACTAAGTCTTCAATATTGGGTTGAGGTCATAAATTATGCAAATTACATATTTAATCACACACCCAATAAAGTTTTACAAGGTATAACACCAGAAGAAGCATGGAGTAAAATTAAACCAGATGTAAGTCACCTCTGTGTGTTTGGTTGTGAAGCATGGGCTCACATTCCAGATCAAAAATGGAAAGAATTGCAGCCTAAAAGTGAAAAGTGCATGATTGTTGGATATTCTGAAGATGTAAAAGGTTATATACTTCTTCAGCCACATTCTCATGATATAATCATTAGAAAATATGTTAAATTTGATGAAAATCTCTTGTCTTGCGAGCCTAACTTGGTGGATGTGCCATCTTTGGCCTGCGAGCCTGATTCGGCAATTGTGCCTTCTTCTACTTCCAACTTCCTTGACAGGTTTCCAACTACAGTTTCTCATGATGATAGTGAGGATGAAAATCCATCTCCTCCTGCTCATGTTCCTCCAGTTACAACAACACCAATGCTTCCTTGATGGGTTCGTTGAACATGTGAAGCAGCTGGTGATCTTGCCGGTGAACCTAGAGATCAACATCGAACATGTTCTCAGTTTCAGCGAGCCTCTTCTCTTTTAACTCAAGTTTTTGAGAATCATGATCCAAAAATGTTGACAGAAGTTTCAGGAAATCCAGATTGGGATACAACTATGGATGAAGAATATCCTTCCTTAATGGCGAACGATACTTGGGATCTTGTTCCTCTTCCAAAAGGAAGAAAACTTGTCAGATGTAAATGGATCTACAGAATTAAGTATGCATCAGATGGAAGTGTTGAAAGACTTAAGGAAAGGTTAGTTGTCAAAGGTTTTTCCCAATTTGAAGGGATTGACGACAACAAAACCTTTGCTCCTATCACAAAAATGGACTCCATCTGCCTTGTTCTTTCCCTTGCAGCCTTACATAACTGGGAAGTCCATCAAATGGATGTTAAGTCTTCCTTCTTACATGGTGATTTATAGGAGGAAATTTACATGGAACAACCTCTTGGATATGTTCAAAATAACTCTAGCCTTGTTTGTCGCCTTAAGAAATTATTATATGGCCTTCAACAAGCTCCTAGAGCTTGGCATGCCAAAATGGATAGCTTTCTCCTTGACACTGGTTTTTCTAGATGCCATTTTGAAGCCAATGTCTATACCAAGAAAGTAGGAAACCATCTCATCATACTTGTTCTTTATGTTGATGATCTTATCCTTACTAATAGTGACCATACACTTTTAACCCATGTGAAATCCAATCTTAAGCAAAATTTTGAAATGTCAGACTTAGGACATTTGCATTATTTTCTTATTCTCCAAGTCTTTCAAACCAAAGAAGGAATATTTTTTCCCAATCTAAGTATGCTTGTGACCTTCTTCATTGCTTTCACAAGGAATATTGTAAACCAACCCCTTCTCCCTTCCAGTCTGGAGTCAAACTTTCTGCCACTTGTACTTCAACTGAAGTAGATGCCACCTTGTATCGTCAGCTTGTTGGTAGTCTCTTATACTTGACTCATTCCCTTCCTAACCTTTCCTTTTCTGTTGGTCATGTTGCCCATTATATGCAAACACCTCGTGAAAGTCATTGGAAAGCAGCAAAAAGAATACTTCGATATATTCGAGGTACAATTCAGTTTGGGATTCATTACAGTAAAGGGAGGGAACCTTGATTAGTTGGTTTCACTGATTCATATTGGGCCGGTGATCCCAATGATTGAAAGTCTACTGCAAGCTATGTTTTCAGTTTGGGATCTGGACCTGTCACTTGGCCTTGTAATAAACAACAAGCTCTTGCTCTTTCTTTAGCAGAAGCAGAATATCGAGCCGCAGTTAATGCCAATCAAAAATCTTAATGGATTCGACAGATCATTTCAGAGTTTGGATTCGAGCAACAGCAACCTACTCCACTTTGGTGCGACAATCAAAGTGCCATCAAGCTTTCCAAATATCCAATTCTACATCAACGCAGCAATCACATTGAGATACACATGCACTTCATCTGAAATATTGTTCATGATCGTGTTCTTGAAATGATCTACTTCCCTACAAATGATCAAGTTGCAGACATCTTCACCAAGTCTCTTACAGAAGTGAAGTTTTCTAAACTTCGATCTATGTTAGGAGTTCAGGAATGTGTTCTTAAGGGGGGAAAGGCTCTAATTCCTCCTTCCTTCTCCTAATAGTGTCACTTTTGTAAATCCTTCAATCCTATCCCAAGTTGTTCTTAAGGGGGTATGTTAAGATATTTAGACACTTAGGAGTTAGCTAAGATCAACTTGTGTAATATATCTGTTAGGTAAAGTGTGTTTCTTTAGTATGCATTAGTATGCTTTTGTAAATATTCTAATCTAACGATCATGATATGTTCTATACATAAAGTGATCTGATGGTTCAACTTATCTTAGATCATACCTACCATTGATCTGTGGCTTAACACCCAATTGGTCCATGATCTCTATTTAAAGAGCATGGAGGGTCCTTGGCTAGTTGATCGATTATGAGAAGCTCATTTGTAGCTTTCTTCTTTTGCATAATAAATTGCTCCAAGTAGCTATTTCGATGGGGCCATGGATTGTTTCCCTCTTAAGGGTTTTAACCACATGACAAACAACAGTGTATTGATATGTGATCTATTTGTGTGAAGTGGTTGCTCTAGGTGTTCAGTCTTTTCAGAGTACCTTGTGTACCCAAACAAGCATGGTATTAGAGGCAACCTAAAAGAAGACATTGTGCATCAAATTCACCAATTCAATAAGCTAGGGTTCACTATTACAGATACCTCCCTCCACATATCAGTTGAAAAATAAGCACCATTCAACTTGCCCTAGGAGGGAACATCTTTCTGTCAAAGCAGTTTTCATTCTAAGGATATTTCACTTTTTTATCTATCACTACTTCCAGGAGAATCTAGGGAATCATAGTTTTCAAGGTTCCATCCTCAGATTCTGGAAAAGAAAGATACAATCTATCTCACCTTAGAGAGGCATATCTTTTCCTCCTCTCATATACACAAGTGATATCAGCTGAAAAATTAGGGTTTCCTAGTCAAACCCTAGGTCATCCTAAATTTGGTTCCAAAGGAGGTATTCAAACAAGTAATTACTACCTCTTATATTTACATTTGAGGTTCTCGTTCATTAAATATGACAAACAATACTAATCTAGATGAAAATATTGAGAGAGCATAGAAATTCAGATCATGGAAGTATAGAATCATGATCATCCTTGAATAGCATGACCTAGATAGATACATCAAAGAAGAGGTCAATGAACCAGGGGGGAAGAGGAGAAATCCAAGAAAAAGAAGGATATGATCAAAGTCAATAGGATCATATCTAACTCTATTATGGATCACTTGATCTCCCAAGTTTCCTCAAAAGATACTCCAAAGGAAGTGTTTGATGCACTAACCAATATGTTTGAAGGGAAAAACATCAGCAAGAGAATGACCTTGAGAAACCAACTCAAGGGTGTGAAGATGCAAAAGGCAGAAACCATGCAGTCATACTTCTCCAAAGTATCTTAAATTAAAGAACAATTAGAAGCCATTAGTGACATGGCAGAAGAAGTTGAAGTTGTGATGACCACTCTTAATTGTCTTCCAAGAGAATGGGATTCTTTTATCAAAGGAATATGCGTTAGGAGAAAGCTAACCAAATTCAACAAGCTATGGGAGGAATGTGTACAAGAAGAAGGATGTTTATAAAATAGAGAAGAAAAACTAAATGAATATGAAGATCAATCTCTAGTTGTACATATAAATAATGGATGGAAAAAAAGGAAGGATAGAGGATCTCCCAGAAGTAGATCACGAGAACTCAAAAAGGGTAAGAATTTTAAGAAGGATTATTCATCTTATGAATTTTATACATGTCATAAGTTAGGACATATCTCCAGACATTTTCCACTTAACAATAACAAGTTAAATAAGAAGAATGGAAAGTTCCATGCACATGAAACTAAATAAAATGATTCAAATGAAGAAAGGATCAAAGAGAATGAAAACCATGATGAAGAATATGTCTTAGTATCAACCCTCATAGGATCTATTTCTCATGGAAGTGACACTTGTATCATAGATAATGTTGCTTCCAAACATATGACATACCATAGAGATTCTCTCTCATGCCTCACTCAAAAATATTATCCACACAAAGTTCATCTTGGAGATGACTACCAATATCCTATCAAAGGAATAGGATAATCTTCCTACAAGATGAAATATGGTAAGTATATGAAAATGAAAGAAGTCTTATATGTTCTATATCTAAAGAAGAATCTGCTTTCTATATCAGATCAAGACAAGAAAGGATTTAGAGTTTCCTTTATAGATGGTAAAGTTCTTATGTGGTCAAAACTTAAATACTATAGATGATGTAGCTGCAATAAGGAGGGCTCTACAAAATAAAAGGGAATGCAGAATCAACTCTCACCACTTATACTATTATTCAATGTGAACTATGGAATAAAATACTTTCTCATGTAAACTACAAATCATTTCCAACTGTGAGGAAGGTAGTAACAGGTCTACCAAAAATCCATATCAACAATGAAGGGGTATGCAAAGGATGTGCTCAAGGGAAGAACACCAAGAATCTATTTCCAACCAGTAATAGTAAAGAAAAATGGATCATAGATATTGTTTACTCAGATGTGTGTGGACCAATGTCAACTACTTCTTTAAGCAGGTATGTCTATTATGTTTCTTTTATTGATTACTCACGAAATTCTTGGATATATTTCCTAAAGAGGAAATATGAAGTATTTGAAAATTTCAAGGAGTTCAAAGCTCTTATAGAGAATCTCTTTGAAAAGAATATTAAGATTATACAACGAAGGAGAATTCACTTCAACTGAATTCAAGGATTTCTACAAAGAAGCTGGGACTAAGAGGGAGCTTACTACACCCTATAATCCTCAACAAAATGGAGTAGCAAAAAGGAAGAACAGATATATCATGGAAGCATCCAAAGCCATGATTCATGATTAAGATCTAACCATGTACTTATGGGTTGAAGAAACAAAGATCAAATTTTATGTTTAGAACAAGTTATCTCATAGTGCGCTTGGAAACAAAACTCCAGAAGAAATGTTTATTGGTAAGAAGCTTGAATATAGTCACTTGAATATATTTGGTTGTCCTATGTACATACATGTTCCTAAAGGTAAAAGATCAAAGTTAGACCCCTCAGGAAAGAAGGGAATATTTGTTGGGTGCAGTGATCAGTTGAAAGCATACATAATCTATATTCTAGGATTTCGTAAAATTGAGGTCAGCAGAGATGTCACATTTGATGAAGATGCAACCTTCAACAAAACCAGAAAGACCCATGTGGTTGAAGAAGAAAAAGAAACTCCCAGAGTAGTAGAGATCAATAAACTACTAGCTAGATATGAAGAAGATCATGTGCTAGAAGTTCAGGATGTGGTAGAACCACAAGATACTACAGAAACACATCATGAAACTATCTTAACAAGGAAAATGACATCTTGGGCTCATGATATAATTCAAGAGGCATAAATATATGATGCACCAAAAGGAAGTAAGAGACTAAGAATCCATTCCAACTACGTAGCATTAATGTGTAATCTTGTTGACGAAGAACCTACATGTTTTTAAGAAGTCTCAAAGAAGAAGGAATGGATGGATGCCATGATTGAAGAATAGCAATCTATCTTAAAGAATTATGTTTGGGAAGTGGTTCCAAGAACAAAGGATAAGTCAATGGTCTCTTCCAAATGGATTTACAAGACAAAACATTCATCTCATGATAGTATTGAAAAGTTCAAAACAAGATTTTATGCATGAGGATTTTCTCAAAAAGAAGGGATTGATTATGAGGAAAAAATTTCACCAGTAGCTAGATATACCTCAATCAGAACAGTTCTTGGTTTGGCCTCCAAGATGAAATGGAATTTGCATCAAATGGATGTAAAGACAGCCTTTCTAAATGTTGTCATAGAAGAATAAGTGTATATTGAGAAACCTCCATGTTTTGAGACACATGATAATAAAACACATGCGTGCCGACTAAAGAAATCATTATATGGATTAAAGCAAGCACCCAGAGCATGGTACGAAAGAATTGATGAATTACTGATGAGCCTAGGATTTACCAAAAGTAAAGAAGATTCCAACCTTTATTATAAGTTGAAGACGAAGGAATCATGATATTACTACTATGTGTAGATCATATATTTTTAACAGGAAAGGAGAAAATCATCAGTGAATGTAAGAAGAACCTTATGACGGAATTTGAAGTGAAATATCTTGGCATGAAGCATTATTTTCTAGGACTTGAAGTATGGCAGTTTCCAGATGAAATTTTCCTAAACCAAGGAAAATATTTAGTAGGGATCCTAAATAAATTTGGGATGTTAAATTGTAAGGAAATGAACAGTCCGATGGTGACAAACCTGAAGCTCCTAAATAATGAATCTTCGGAAAGGATAGATGTCACACTATATAGACATATTATTGGCTCATTGATGTACTTAACAAATACAAGATTGGATATATGTTTTGTCGTGAACACTTTCGGTCAGTATATGGTAGAACCCATGCATTTTCACTTAGTTGTAACAAAACATTTGATGATGTACCTAAAGGGTACATTGGATTATTACCTCACATATGAATTCAATTGTGAGTTCATATTAAGTGGCTACACTGATTCAGTTTGGACAGGAAGTGCTATCAGATAAAAAGAGCACTTCAGTATGTTGTTTTATTTTGGGATCAAGTATGATCTCATGGCTTAGTGGAAAGCAGACAAGTGTTGCACTCAATACAAAAGAGGCTGAATACATTGCAACATGTTCATCCTGTAGTGAAGCAGTATGGATTCACAAATTGTTATATGGATTGTTTGATATCGAAATGGATGCAACTGATATTTATTGTGACAACCAGAGTTACATCAAGTTAATAGAAAACCTGGTGTCCCATGATAAATCAAAGAACATAGAGATAAAGTTTCATTACATCTGGGATATGGTGTAGAGAAGAACCATAAAGCTCCACTATGTTCCTATATAGGAACAAGTTGCAGATGTGTTAACTAAGCCTCTATCTCATGTGAAGTTTGAATCATTTAGAAACAAGCTTGGTGTAGTTTGAAAGAATCTCCCTGGTAAGAGGGAGCACTGATAAGAATTGTTATTGATGATGAGATGGCAGATTAAGTTCCTATAGAAGATGTTGTGTTTTGACATTCATTTATAGATGTTGTGGTCTAGAATTCATTTGCAGACGTTGCGGTCTAGAATTCATTTGTGGACGTTGTGGTCTGGCATTCATTTGTAGACGTTGTGGTCTGGCATTCATTTGTGGACATTGTGGTCTGGAATTCATTTGCAGGCGTTATGGTATGGCATTCATTTGCAGACTTTGTGGTCTGACATTCATTTGCAGACGTTGTGGTCTAGAATTCATTTGCAGACATTGTGGTCCAGCATTCATTTGCAGACATTTTGGTCTAGAATTCATTTGCATACGTTGTGGTCTAGCATTCATTTGCAGACGTTGTGGTATGGCATTCATTTGCAGACATTGTGGTCTGACATTGATTGTCAGATGTTGTGGTCTAGCATCCATTTGAAGACATTGTGGTCTGTAATTCATTTGCATGCGTTTTTTTTTGGCATTCATTTGCAAACGTTTTGGTCCTGCATTCATTTGCAGGAAACCCAGTATCTTTTGATGCTATGGGTGATTTCACATTAAGTTGTGAACGTTGTTTTTATTGTAGGTGATGTGATGCAACGAGATGTGATATTCATGATGATGAAATGCAACGCGACGAGATGTGATGCTTGTGATGATGCGATGCGATGCAACAAGATGTGATGCTCGTGACGATGCGATGAAATATGATGCTTGAGATGCGATGAGATGTGATGCTCGTGATGATGCAATGTGATGTGATGAGATGTAATGCTAGTGACGATGCAATGCGATGCAATGATATGTGATGCTTGTGATGATGTGATACGACGTGATGAGACATGATGCCCGTGATGATGCGATGTGATGCAATGAGATGTGATGCTTGCGATGATATGTGATGTGATGCTTAGATTGAGATATGATATTCCATGATGGAGATACCTCACGAATAATGATCATGTTGACATAGTTGGGAAAACTTCCTACGACTTATAGACTTACCAGTCAGTTGTACATATGTGTTTTTGTGTTATAGAATACCCTCCTTGTTAAGAGGGTTTGTTAAAGAAATGTAATTGCGGAAGATATTCTATTTTGTACTATTATTGTTATTACACCTTTTGGAGATGTTTTTCCTCTGATTAGGTATGCCATTGATGTAATTGGTCATGTAAAGTATTGAGGTAAAGCCTCTGTTGTAAGTCGGTTTATTAGTACCCACAAAAGTATTATTAAAATGTATTTTGGAGTCTCCTAAGAGAAGTCAGCCCTGTTGGAATATTAGGCTTCTCTACTGATTAGTATAAATAGGGTAGGCACCTCACTCATTTGGATACACATAGAACTTAATTAGTTGCACCAAAGTGAGAAGAAACAGTCAATCTAGAGGACAAGAAGCAGTCTAGTATTGTTCTTTGGTTCTTACATTATACTTGGGTGAAGTCTATAGAGAGGAATTTATGTTGGGTTTTTCCCTATGAGGATTTCTGAGGATAAATATTTGTGTTCTCTTTTTGTTGTTGTGCTTGTTATTCTTTCAGTGATCCTTTTCTCTATTTGCTTAGAAAACTTAACTGTGCGTACCTTCATATTCATGCCTGCACTTTTTCTTTTGAAACAAATGGACATCAATATTTCTTTCATAATTAAATTATTAATCCTTTGTAATCCTTTCATGTGCAACCTCTATGACTTGTTTTATCAAGTAATCCATAGCTTCCTAATATCATATTTCTCACCATCTCCCCACAAATAATAATATTCATTGTCATGAATTTCAAACTTAGACAATGCCTTTGTTCATAGCTAAGAGAGGATTTTCTTCCAATACTTTATAAGGATCCAACCAATTTTCATCCCAGGGGCTCAAAATGATCCCTAAAATGCCTGGAGTGAAACCTTTACTTATGGTTGTTTCTCTAGGTCTCAATCAATTTATTGAAATATTAATCAAAGCCACAAAAAACTGCTACTTGTGATGCTATTGTTAATGCTACTGGTACGCATGGGTCTTTCCTCTATAGGATTTGATTTTTGACCTGTAACTGTTTCTCGGCCTGCTATTAAATATGCACCTAGATCCGTGACTGATGATGATTCAACCCGACCATCAATTTACTTAAATTTGATATGAAATGGGCTAGGGCTAAGGAGATGGGACTCGAGCGGGATGTGATGCTAGTTTACCCTACCAGCTAAGAAGCAGTTAAAGAGGATTATCAGAGAGCAAATATATAGGCAGTATATAAAAGTCAATTGGAATGATACCTAGTGATATTGATTCTACAATTCATCAAATTTGTTTCCAAATAATAAAACAAACGTTAAAATTTCAATGTCAAATTTTTCCATTTGCTTAATTTCAGCATAATCCAAGAGTCTTATTCATTTTAACAACATTTACAACCAAAAAATGGAATTTAAATGTATAAAAGGTATTGTTTTCAAATTGAAATTTTGATAGTAAGTTTCAACAGAAAATCCTAGATCCCTACAATAATTTTTAGTACCAAACCATGGACTTTAAAAAAAAGCATGAATAACTTGATCATTGACAATGGCGTCCTTCAATGCCTTCGACAACACATTCATTTGCAGTTCAAACCAGACATGAATACCAATACTCCCTATATTTTAACACTTTAACAAGCAACACAACAATAATAGCATAAACATTTTATTTAAGCGGCACCCTTAAATATCCTGTATCTATGTTTCTTCCATATCCAGTGGGCTAATGAAGCATTAGAAGTATCACCTATGAGATGGATAAACATTGACGATTGTAGAATCCTTATATTGATAAGTTGATGTAGATGTCATTTTCTTCTTGTCAAAGTGTATATTGTTATCTCCTTCTTCTTGGTAATTCTCAAACGGCTAGCAACTGCCCAATTTGTCAACCAAAGTCACGAGTGATCTAAATCAGGTAAATTTCAAAATTATGAACAATCCAAGATGAAGATTCTCCTTTAGCCACAACTTCAGTTTCATATCCAAAAACACTAGAAGTAATATATTAAAAATGAGGAGAAAAATATTTGAAATTTGGTTCAGAATTTGGATCGTGAACATATACTACAAGTTCTCAAGCGAGTTGAGTTGGTGATGTCCTCTTTGTCTTGCACTTCGATGTAAACCATTGTAGATCTAAGTTGAAACTATCAAATGAGTTGAATACCGAATTTGCATCTTGCACTTTTGTAAAATTCCCATGGCCAAAACACAACTATCTTCCATTCTAGTTGCAACTTGATTCCATCAAATTTCTGTCTTGAAGCAGTCCTATGTTTCAAGGATATATTCTCTCGTACATATGTGAGTTTTTGTCCTTCCACTAGAGAAACATTGTGAATTTTGTTTGCTCTCCTTTAAGGAAGAAGATAGCTCTCGATGGTCTCTCGAATGGATGAAGCATGATCAAGTTTTTTTTGTTGATAAGTATGTGACCATATAGACTAGAGTATCTAGGCATGGGGATGCTCCCATCCCTTCTTCCCAACTTCAACAAAGGACATGGGAGGTAAGCTTCATACCATCCATACATATCGAAAACCTATGATGGACAGATTCTTGAGCTTTTCGACAGATGCTTCTTGCAAAGTGGCATTTGGACGTTTGAAGCGGTGACTGCTGTGAAGAATGCAAGGTGCAAGGTGACATTTGGATCATTTGAGATGGTAATTTATGATAATATTTCCACAGTTTTTAGGTGGGGCATACAGATATATAATTCTATAGTATTTTATTACGCTCATAGGCATATATATCTTATAATTTTGGGGTGGACTACCATCTATGCTTTGTCATCTATGGACGAGAATGAGACAAGTGTACTATCGAGATTGATTCTACGGGCGTCATCCAATATTAAGCAAGAATGAGACAAGTGTATTATCGAGATTGATTATATGGGCGTTGACCATAATTAATAATTAATAATTTCAAAAAAATAAAAAATAGCTTAATTAACAAGTGATAAGTATAGTTAGTGATAATTGTAAAAATTAAAATTAAAATTAATCTTAAACTATTTGATTATTAGATACAACTACCAGCTTAACTCAATCAATTATTAGATACAACTATTAGCTTAAATCTAATGATTATAGAACTATAAGCTTAACTTCAACTCTAATCACAGTTATATTGGATAACTGTTAGATACAACTATTAGCTTAACTCCAATGATTTTAGAACTATTAGCTTGAATTCAACTCTAATCACAATTATATTGGATAACTATTAGATACAACTATTAGCTTAACTCCAATGATTCTAGAACTGTTAGCTTAACATC
The DNA here is from genome assembly GCA_001517045.1 of Pseudotsuga menziesii. Lineage (NCBI taxonomy): Eukaryota > Viridiplantae > Streptophyta > Pinopsida > Pinales > Pinaceae > Pseudotsuga > Pseudotsuga menziesii. The sequence goes on along the minus strand of LPNX011186647.1, from coordinate 60,607 downwards.
AAATCTAATCACAGTTATATTGGATAACTATTAGCTTAAGTCTAATGATTTTACAGCTATTCACATAACTCCAATGATTTTACAACTATTAGTTTAACTTCAACTCTAATCACTTAAGGCTTAGTCCAAGTGCATTTGGCATCTAGGAGTCTAGCTAATGTGCATTCATGTAGGAGTTGAAGTCCTAATAAGACCGTTTGAACTCCTAATAAACACCTCCAGACTCCTAATAAACTACTAATGTCGCTAATATTTTTTATTATATAAATATGTTGTGGATAGCCTACCTCAATAAGGTTTCATATCTTTTGGATATAAATTATTCAATCCTAACATCAATAAAATTATTCATATTAGCCCATTTTCAAACTTATAGGGCAAATTTTTAGTCAATTTTTGTTGCCATCATTGGAGTGTGTCTGTGGTCGTAGTTTCTAGAATTTACAGTTACAGTTTTCAAAGACATTTTTGGAGTATTTTATTGTCTTTTGAGTATAATACTGGAAAAACATTGATTATAAAAAGACTGGTGGAGTTAAGTGCCTTCACGATGTCAAATATGAAGTTGTTTGTTTCTTTGGATATGAATGTTAGCTCTAGATTGGAATACTTTTTTGTTCTCTAATTAATATATATTAATAAGCTTTAAAAATTTGGAAATAATGTTGTTAATACATACATTACCTATTTAGTTTCTTTTTATCTTAATTATAGAAAGTAAAGTAGGACCAAGAGGAAGTCTTTGTACCAAAAGAGAGCAATGCCAAGTTTTCTTTCAATGTCCCCTATACATTATATAGGTATACTAGGTAACGCTCAATGAATCGTTTGTGATATTTATGTGGATCAACGAAGTGTTTATGATAGTTTTGTGAATCAATGAGGTGTTTGTGATATTTCTATGTCAACGGATCCATGTTCGTGAACGGTGGCATCAAAATATTTTTATTCTATTTCAAAATATATCTTGCAACAATCGATGAATGGCGGTTGCGCTTTTCTAATTCTTACGCAGAAAAACCTAGGCTACCCAAATAATCAACATTATCATTTAATCTATGTGGATAGCATAATATATAGCATTGTTATATCATAGTGTAGAAATTTTTATAATTTTTAATTTCTTATTACACGTGATTGTTTTCATATGTTTAAGTGTTTATCATCACCCTCAAGTTTGCAGTTGGAGCTTTCATGTAAACTTATTATATTCCACGCTAGAGCTATATATATTCCAAATAGTATATACTAAGCTTAAAATTTTATAGATTGAATTCTAGAAACAAGAACACCTTGTTTCATTTAAGTACATAAGCCATGTAAAGTTTAAAGTGATCACAATGTATAAAAAATCCATTGATAACTATGGACTCTATTGAATTTTTTTGTTACATTCTTCATCAATATTGACAAACATTGTGTAAGGTGTTTCATATTATATGAATGCTAGTTTTGGAGCCATGACATGATTTTTGACCATTTGTATTGGACTATGGTTTCTCTACATGGTAGTTACTTAATAAAAAATTCCTTAAAATTCATAACTACATGTTGGGTGCATCAATGCATATACTTTAATCCTTGAACAATCAAGCAAGAAGTAAAGACCTAATTTTTAAACAACCATTTACTACGCTGAAAGGTGTATATATCTTAAAATTTTGGGGTAGACTACCATCTATGGTCAAGAATGACACAAGTGTACTATCTAGATTAATTCTATGGGTGTCCTCCAAAATTCATAATTAAGAATTATAAAACTAAATAAAAAATTTAAAAAACTCATGTAATAACTGCACTTTGTGGTAGTTGGAAAAAATAAATAAAAAATAAAAAAATATATCATGTGATATCTGAACTTAACGGCGTGGTAATGTGTAGTCCATGTGACAATTCTAGCAGTTAGAAGTCAAGCTAGCTAATGTGTAGAAGGTTTAGTCAAACTACATTTTACAGATGGGAGTTGAAGTAATGTGCAGTTCATATAATAACCAAACTCCTAATAAACTCCTCTAAACTCCTAATAAATTCCTCAGAACTCATGTGATAGTTGCACTTAGTGGCATGGTAATGTGCAACTCATGTGACAATCAAAATCCATCTGGAAGTTGGGAGTCCAGTTAATGTGCATAAGGATTAGTCGAATTCCATTTGGAAGCTAGGAGTCGAGATAACTGGAATTGTTGTAGTAACTCCAATAACATTTTATTAACTTTTAAATTAACTATTATATACAACTATTAGATTAAATCCAGTGATGATACAACTATAAGCTTAACTTCAACTATGAGCTTAACAATAACAAATTAAGTGGTTGTTATATTAGATTAACTCTTAGATACAATTAATTAACACACTTGTTATCAAAAAAAATTATCAATGTATCAAATATATACCTCTCGAACGTATTCCAAACATATTAATATTTTTTTTGTAATAATATGGAACCTTTTTCTATTACTATTGAAACTAATAAAATATATTTACAAACTCCTGACCCCTAAAACATGGGGCCAGGCAATGATCCTGCAACCAGAAGAGGAAAGTGAACAAAATGGCCTAGAGAGAATGGCGCAAGAGCATGAGTGCAGCCGAGCCTTACATCTTGAGCGCTTGATCATGCTTATAGTCTGAAAATGAAGAGTAGTAAAAAAACATAATCATAACATAATAGGATGAGAGGAGAGCTAGCGCTTGCGAGAATATTTATCCTCCTCCAAGGCATTGTTGATGGCACCCACACCCCCCTGGCTGACATCCACTTGGATAGCTTCAGTTACATCCTCAAAATTTCATTGACCATGCTGGAAGGGGTGTTCATATAGCCTCAGTAAGCTGCACATATAGGCGAGGTTTCTCTCATCGTTCTCTTTAAAGGTATCCATAGTGATGTGCATCATCTTTGCATAGCTGTCTCTATCATTCATAGAGCAAAAGAGAATAAACTTGGTTCTCCAGTAATTTGACATCACTACTTCTCTTTCTAGATTCATTTCGAATTCCTCATATATTTCATTCACCATCGATACAATGGAGCGTTGGATATGCTCTGGGGTCTCTTCATTGAATAGCCTTTCCCATTCTTCCTCCTCATTGCCACCTTCGGGAGAAGCCATGCTTAACTTTCCCAACTTCCTGAAGCAACTACTCTGCCTACGCAGTGAACTCTTGGAGCTGTGACCTTTCCTGTGTGGTGGTCTCCTTCCTCTCCTCCGCTCGTAGTTCCTCACCTTGACACATAGCATTCTTACCCTAGCTTTTTCAAACCTGTGCAAAAGTGCTTCTCCCAAACACTTTGCACAATCCCGAGTGCTATAATCTCCCTCAACTCCAAGCTTAAGTAATAGCTAGGAACCTAGCAAGAGATACCAGTAATGTAAATCCAAGTATGCTTTGACACAGAAGGTGGATTTCCTGAGGATATGCTCATTTCTCAACTCGCTTTCACGATTTCCTCAGAATCCATCACATGAAATGAGATCCCCCTCCAATATTTTAGGCCATGCCCCTCCATAACCTCCTTGCGGGTATTAAACCTCCCTTCCATCTCTTCCACACGCACAGTTGTATTATTGTTAGCCAAAAATACACACCTCCTGCGGACAAGAGTTGGTTCCCTAGTCTGAATGGTTCGGATCTAGAACAAAACACAAACATGGAATGTTAGACTCTCCCTAGATCTGGTTAATCACTTGAATGGAATGCCATGATGCTTCTCTCAAAGGTTTTCCTCACTATCCTCACAGAAGAACCTATAAAATATGGAAGACAACAAATAAAACATGATAGAATACAATATAATCAACTAGATCTATGCTTATGACCAAGGAATCAAGCAATACGTACAAATGAAACAGTAAATATGGGAAAGAAAAGACGTTCTTTATTAATCAATGATTGGAGAGACTACAACCTTCATGCCTTGGTGTTGAGAGTTCTTTCCAATGGATCCTTGCCTCCAAAGACTCAAGAATGATTTTGACAGAGTTTGGGTATGCAACATAATTCTTCCTCTTTTGTCCCATGGGGGATGAGCTAGTATTTAAAGGCATGGGAGGATAGGTATGGTTGAGGATATCATGGGTGAGGTGGAGATTAGATCCTAAAAGGGAGGATCTTGAGCTCTAGCTGGTCCTAAACCATAGGGATTAGGATCCACATAGGAAAGCTTCAAGAATCCTCTCAAAGCTTCTCTTTTTGCCTTCAAAACTCAAGCACCGCTTTTCCAAAGAAGCAAACAGGTGGTGATAAGGGGGCACAACTTTTGGTAGTAAGGGAAAGAGCAGTGGCACCTCTCTTTTCTCATGTATTAGGAGCGGTGTTGGCTCTTTGCTTCTTGGGTAATGCTTTTGTTCAATGGGGAAAGAGCGTTACCATCTCAAAAGAGGGAAAAATTGCAAGGGGTTAATTCATTCCTTCATTTCTCTAGGGAAACTCTGAGGGATTGGAGCAGTCAAGGGGATACATATCTCATAAAATGAGGGTGACGAGATTTCGATATAGTAATTATGCATGCAAGCGGACAAGATGTGGTTTTGTCCCCTCCTGTCGGCCACCCGTCACCTCTATCTCCTCCACCTGAGCCTCCAATATGTGGCTAGCCTCCAACGAGTTGGCCACCACTTGGATATTTTGTATACCACCCACATCCGGGTTCCAAACATATTAATCTTATTAATATGGTTTTTTCTAGTTGTTTACCATGCTTATTTATTCAAATGGTTGTGCACTACATCGGAGAGGTAATTCTTTATCATATGGTTGCGCCTACATACTCTGCGTTAGCCAAACGATGGCATATGTGCTACAATCATGGATGGTTACCCAGTTGCATCTAATAGTGCTATGCTTTAGTCAATCAAATGGTTGCGTCTACTATCCAATGGTATATCTCACGATTGCGTTAGAGGTTGCGTCTAGATAGTAGAAATGAAAAATGACCCTTACACTTCTTGTAGGTTTTGGATGGAAATGATGCTTACTTACCATGCACCCATTTAGCATCATTGACAGGACCAGTTTCTTTCACGCTAAGAAGGAGGCAGTGCCTTTAAGCTAGGTAGGTGGTTGATGCTTGATAGTAATTGATTAATGATAGCCCACACCTTATGAGAGAGGTGTTCTCATAGGATGGACAATAGTCATATTCCCAAAGAGGCGATCCCTCGAGCAACATACAACAGATACTCAATGCCACATCCAATAAACACAGAAAGAAGCTAACTCAATGCCACATCCAACAAACACGAGAAGAAGCTACTGAAAGACAAATATAAGCTAAGGCACAAAAAAACTACTTAAAATAGTACTACAAATTTGCAGAAGATAATCCATGCTAGCAAAGTCGATTTCTCTAGTCTACAAGGCAAGTCAACTTACAAAGGTATAGGCATGGACTTGTTTTATGTTATTACAAATCCACGTGAAGGAAATGAATGAAATAATTTTCTTGTTATATGAGAGAGGTTTGGCTTCCCAAGAATCTATTATACATTTCGAAGAATGGATTGCAAATGACATAGGCTCTCATGGATTCATCAAATTATACTAAATTTTTTATGCAATACTCGTTTATTTAGCTTTTTGATATGCTCTTGAAGACTCATGGTGATCAGAGTGCAAAGATGTATTGCAAAATATGAAGTACCAATATGCTTTTTGTATAGAGTTTCCAATTTTAACGTCTCTTGGTAAGTGTAAATCATGTCAAGACTGAATTCCTTATAGAAATACATTATGTAAAGCTAAATGTATGGTGTTTTTTATGTATTGAGTAAAGAATAATTATTATGTCCCTCACGGGGGACATATATATTTGGTGAAGTTGTATTATTTTTTTTAATTTTTTATTGTATACTTTGGTGATTATAATGTTAAAAAATTTATATTATTTATTTATTAATTAATTTTGCTATTTTGTTGATTGTTTATTGGTTAGGACGGGGCTGACCTCACACCTTGGGAGTCCCTCCCAGGCATAGGCGGTGCCCATGATGTAAGCATAATAGTGTGAAAGCAGACTGAATGAGATGTACCACGTGCCCTAACACACTTGAAATGTGAAATGTACCAAGAACCATTTTAACCATGTTTAATTACTGTGTGAAATGTACCACATGCCCTAACACCGGTAATTAATGTAGCACATGGAAGCCAGATGATCGACAAGATGGCTTAATTCAGTTTTGCATGATTTTTTTTATTAAACTTACCGTGTAATTTTTCATTATTTGGAAAATGCAACGACTGGTAATGACAGCATGGATAATGACACTAAGCCCTGGTTTTGTAATTACAATGTCGGATGCACTTCTTGCAGCATCAGTGGCATCAACCACTGCAATTCTGATATCTTCCTTCTTCAAAGTTGGGGCATCATTAACTACATCCCCAGTCATTCCACATACGTATTTCATCTCTTGAAGTCGCTTCACGATCTCGTATTTGTGTTCTGAGAAGATATTAATTTGCATAAAAGAGATGAAAGAAAAATGTAAATCTTCTAATAGAATGGTGAAAAACTTGTAAATTAGCCTTTACTTGTGAATAAAAATTTAAATGACGAGTACCTGAAAATACTCCGGAAAATCCATCAGCTTTCTCTATCAGTTCATCAATAGGAATTGCTTCGAGATTGGCATCCTTGTGTTGTCCAAGCAATGAAGAAGAGGGATACATATTCACACCCATGCCAAGTCTTCGCCCTGTCTCTTTGGAAATAGCTAGCTGGTCACCTAATTGAAATAGGAATGACCATGAGATTTAACATAGGTTATCTGAGGTTTGAAAGAACTCGGAAAATTTATAATTTTGTAGTGAGTAGTATTACCTGTGATCATCTTGACATTGACACCAAGGTTGAGAGCCTGGCGAATAGTTTCTGCACTGTCATGCTGAGGTGGGTCGAATAAAGACAATAAACCAGCAAACTGCCATGGACCTCCAAGACTTTCCTTTTTCATCTGAGGCACTTGCTGCAATGTTTAGGACTCACTTGTAAGCTGGTGAAGGTTTGAGTGAGAAATTTGTGCAAGAGTGGGAACATACCTTTAGTTTTTAGTGTTGAGTGAGGAGGAGAAATTGAAGTTGAGCAATGGTGACATGGTTGAGGTGTCCAGCGATGAAGAGGGGTTCAAAGATGCCAAACTATGCGGCCATGTCGAATTCATAGATAACAAATTGGTTGAAGCTTCCAAGGTATGCACATTACTTCTCTTCTTTCACTTCACGGGAATTGGTAGTGTTTTTTTAATGAATGATAGGATTTTTTTCTCTTGGCTTAGTCTTGCTTAGTCCTCAAATGGATAAAGTGTTTTTAAGTTTGTTGTTTCCCCATTGTTTTTTTATTTTTCTATAATGTTCATTTCTTATTTCTTTCGCTCTCCAGGATACCCTATTCAAGTCCGGAGATTTTTTTTTTGAAATCCTGTTCTAATTTTTTTTTGAAATCATGTTTTAGGCTGACATACTTTTAGGTTTGTCTATGGACTTATAAGGGGATTTTACTGTGTTGGGACCTCTGTCGATTAGGACACTTAGTTTCAGATGTTTCCCTTTTTTCCCTTTATAACGTTTATTGTTGGTAATCTAGTCATTGTTATAAATAGGATATTGTTCCTGAGTTGTGAAAAATAGACAGGGAAGCAGTCACAAATGCTTTATCTATCATCTTAAATTCCCCAGCTGTTATCTTAAATTCCCCAGAGACCTTAAAGTTCTTAAGAACACTAAATGATGAATTTTTACTCTTATTAGAAGTGTAAGTGTTGGTCGAAGGTAGTTTTCCCTCTGGGTTATGTTGTTTTTGTTCTATTGCATTGTGGGGAGTCTTCCACTTTTTATTGGATTATTTTTTGTGCGAGGAGTTCTAGGAAAACAAAAGAATTTCTTTTATAATATATTATGATTTAAAAAAAACTATTATATTATAAGGACATAATAATACAATTCTATAAAAATAGAAACAAAAAATATATACAGTCAAAATTAGGTATTATTTCCTCACCAATACAATTTCAAAAATAGTAAGAGGTTGAAGAACATTTCTATTAGCTATATATATGTATATATATGGAGCAAGATAGGTTCAGAGGTAATTTGTTTTCCACAACTTCTAAATTTAAATCTCACAAATTCTAAAATTTTCATTTGTTAATGATATGCTCTAGCCTAATGTTGGTATAACCGGAATGCCTTGCATGCAGGCCACTCGGCATTCTAGGATTACTCCACATTTTCCCAGATAATAATAAAAATATTTTTTTTTGAAAGCCCCCTCTTCTTTGCTGGTTCATATTTTTTCGCCCCAAAGTTTGATGCAACGAGCTCTCTACAATGTTTTATGAGGGTTATTTGACATCCAGAGAGATTTGGGAAAGAATCTACAACCTTGATTTAAATCTAGGTATATCTAGGAAGAGAACTACACATATTTAGGTAAGTGATTCACTTATAATTAAATCAAGTTTGTTTTCATGGAGGGCAACGTCCTTTCCAGGAGTTGACATGTGTTAAGGGAGACCAAAACTCCATTGTTGTGTATTTCACATTTGTTCTAGCATCATTATATATATTTATATATATATTCTCTCGTTAGCACTACATACCACAGGTGGTTTTGAATAGCCCCTCTTTGGATTTACAGTGACAACAATTGTTGCTAGAAATTAACAAAACATACCAGATTCTGTTCCTTTTCTATTTTTAGCTATGATTTCCTTTTCTATATATATAAATATATATAGTGAAAACTTCACAATAGATTCAAGTAATGCGAGGGGCATTGTCAGAACCCCAAAATTTTCAAAAATTTAAAAACTTTTAAATAGCATAATTGTATGTTAACACAATCGTTAAATACTGATTAGTTAATGCTATTTATTTTGTAACTGTAAGATCTTACTTGGTTGGAATGTTAGTTGAGTTTTTTTTTCTTTCTTCAGTTTTCTGATTGTTCTCTGTTTGCAACAGCAAGTGGATATACTACGTTAGACTGGGCTTACTTAGCTGTAAAGCTAACGCACACGGTTTTCCTTTATCTTACAGATTGACAGGTAAAGTTTTTGGGATTGCTGCTAACAGATCATTCTAGAGTAAATAAATCATATGCTGTTATCAAGTGCTTTCAGTAGAGAACTAAATGCATGTTAAACGGACTATTCAGCTTCTACAGGTATAGCCTCCTTTATTTCATTTTTGATATAAAGCAATACATGATGAGAAAGGTTATAAGACACTAAAGAAAAGAATTGTCATTTCCCGATATATCTATGAACTCTTCAGTTGAATGGACATTCAAAGATAAGGGTGGCAGTTTACATAGATTTCTTTTCCAATACTGCCTATAAAAATTATTGAAATTACTAGCACTAGTGAAAGCTACAAAAGTGATGTTCAGTGGCGACATTAAAAGCTGAGAAGGGGCTCTTACAGGTTTCTAATGTCGCCCTTTTGAATGGTTAAAATCACTAATCCAAATCAAGTAGTTAAACAGAGTTCTTTGAATAATTAAGAACATAGACATTTATAATTATATCAGTTATGATAGATGATCTACGTCCCATGTTGTACATGGTCATTCCTTGAGATAAATAACTTACAAAAATGAGATCATTTGACATGTAAAAATAATATGGGTTAGACTCCTTGTTGACATTATTACATTAAGGTAATAGGTCGCAAGGTAAATGCTGTATAAATTGTACGACCATAACTCTACACTTAGATTTCATTGTTCTTGTAATATAAGTTTATTGATTATACTATAATCAAGTGAACTAACCTCAAGTGAGGTCTCCCAATGTAACTTTTACACTCCAATTACTGAACTAGACTTAACAATAACAAGTCATCTTTGTAGTTCATGGTTTTAGTATGAGGATCAATGTTCTGGCTTTAACATTAAAAAGCCATTATTCCAAAGTTATAATGCTTCGTTGAATGTAAAATATATTACACTATGGTTAACATAAAATAGGGTATAGTTTATACATATTGCAATGTAATAATTGTTTTTATACTTGATCATTAACATTATGATGTTTACCCTTATGCAGGTCAAGGTCGAAGGGTGGTTATATAGCACCTTCAACACTATTATTATGTTGGCAAAAGCGATGATATGGAACTTTCCCACTATGATTATGTTGGCAAAGCAATGTTACGAAACATTAGGGATTGACCCACTTATTGGCAATAATTTAAAGGTGTACGTGGCTGCCTTTTCACCATGCATTGGGAAATATAAGTTGACTTGCCTCCAAAACGATTCAGTCCTCCTCTCGCCTGCGGGCTTTGAGCGCTGCACTGCCAAACCCTAGTGGTTCTTTCCTGGTCAATTTTGCTTGGAGATAGCCTGGTGTGTAACCTGTCTTCGTTGTACTCCTGCGTGGGCTGTGTTGGGTTACTTCTTTGTGGGCTGCGTTGTATTGCTCCCTTGTGGCTGTATTGCATTTCTCCTTCGTGGCTACGTTGTGTTGCTCCATTGTGAGCTGTATTGCATTTCTCCTTCGTGGCTGCGTTGTATAGCTCCTTCGTGGGCTGTGTTGATTCTTTGCAGGCTGTGTTGTATCGTTACTTTGTGGGCACTGTCGAGGTGCTGTTCGATTCTCCCGGTGATGAAAGGGTTCCAGTACCCTCGTTCCAGTCTGCTTACTGCTTGACCTTCGCATGTAAGTGAATAAGAATGCAATTGTGATTTTTATTTTAAGTTTTTGTTTGTTTATGTAACTGTTAGGGGTACTGACTTAAGATTTCTTTTTACTTGGCAGGTTTGCCTTCCAATGTTATCTGCCCTTCGATGGCAGACTTGCCCTTCAAGGTCGTAGCTGTTGCGCAAAGAAAACATAGCTCGGCGCTTCCTGGTAAGCCCGGTCCTTTGATGTACGTCTCCATGCTGTATGTTGACAGGGTGCATATTCAGTTTCTTGGTTTCTCTGCTCTTCGCTTAGCTGTAGAATACCCCACGCTTCACTATGGTTTATCCCTGTGATAAAAGGGTTGCGGCTCCAGGCCGAGACTGTGTTTAAAGGTTTACTTGTAAAAATAATATGGCGAGGGTTGATAGGTGTACAGTTTTGTTTTTGGGTTAAACCCTAGCTCTTTAAGAGCTTAACCGGCTACGGCCGTGGATGTAAACTGTTAATTACTTGCATGTTTTGGTTTTTAAGACAGGGTTACAGGCTTTAAGCCTTTGAGTTATTTAAATGTGAAATGTTACAGACAGGCTTCGAGCCTTGATTTTACAGTTCGTTATGGTTATCTTTATAGGCCTTTGGCCTTGCATTTACAGTGAAGGTTATTAAATGTTTTTAGTAATTATTTTCCAAGTTTTAAAATAATGTGTGCATCTGGTTTTTCTCCCTTGCTGTAATGTACAGTTTTCGAAAAGAATACTTAATGGTTATCCTTTTATTAACTTAGCTGTGAGTGTTTTAAATGGTTTATTTAAAATTTATTTATGTTTAGTTTTTAATAAAGCTCAAGCTCCATGATGGAGCACTCTGTACTTTGCATTCTAAATTCTATTTTATATATATATATTTATATTTAACTATGTCTTAATTTGTTTATTTAACTTGTGCTTTATATATATAAGTAATGTACAGAATGAAATAAAAACAAAGTTATAATGTCCAGCTTTTATGATTTCTTTACTATAGTTATATAGTTTAACTTATGTAGGGTTTTAAATCCTAAATCTACAGTTAGGAATTACTGTTGCAATTTATAATAATTAATATTATGTAAACATTCCACCATGATAATCTTGTGTTTAATTTAGGTTCATAAGTAATTTTATTTATCTAATTTCTATTCTAGAATCTAGAACATCATTCTATACTGTCTCTATTCTGTATGATATTATATTAGATATTTATTTATAAATAATTATCTATATATTTAATTACATATATATATAACATCATGTTTTATTCTAAATCCTAGAAACATAGTTACTTAGAAATTATTATTACTTCAAAGGTGTAAATAAGAGTATTATTAATATAATGTGTTATTACTAATCTTTGAATTTAAGGTCTCTTTCATTTTTGTTTAATATTTAAGTAAACTCTTAATAATAAAAACACTTATACATAAAAATAAGGTCTATTTTTTTTAAGATGACAAATCGTGAAGTATGCTGTTGTTATGATAACAATACTGGTATGCAGAGTTTTGGTTCTTTTACTACAATGCAAACTACTAAACCCTACTGATAATACCTAAACCTTTAATCTGTAATGTATTTACTTTAAACAGAAAAGAAAGAATATAACTTATATTTTAAATATACTTAGTCTTTCTTTTTCATGCACAGTTAATTCTTTTTCAAAGAACAGAGTACAGTTCAGATTTAAATAAAAGCTGCAAGTGAGGTAGTTTAAATAAAAGATAAATACACAGTAAAACAATTTTAATAAAAGTAAAATAAACTAGGGAAATCAGTTTAGGAGATTACTTCTTCTAAGCTTTGAGATACCATGCTAGAGTACTACCTGATGATATCAGGTGTGGAAAAACATGGTAATACTAACAAGTTTTTACACTAACAGTTCAAAGTACTAACAATTCTTTTCAGATATTTAAACAATCATACTATTTATCTATTTATGCACAGATAGATATAGAGATATGAATGAAAAACCTGTTAAACTGCTGTGGACAACAACAGCAATGGGAGGCCGTTCCTCCCAACCAATTCCTGGAGAGCGCTCAAACAGCGACTTCTCAGGACCCCCGAGCTTGATCTGGTCTCCCTGGATTGGAACTAGGTGCAGCAAAACATATACAGTCTTTCAGCTCTATAATAACTCAGAATCTTTGAGACAGTTCCCACAGCTCAACTAGCTGTACTCAGCTTCAAGTTCCTGCAAACATTCACTCACAATCACTTCCTTGCTACCTTCCCTTTTCCTCAAATGAAAACTCATGAATCACATTCAGCTGAATGAATTCTTCCTGGAGTAAAAACTGAGCAGCCAGAGCTCTCTTCATTGAGTACTTTTAAAGATTGCCTAGGTCTTAATTGGGATAACTGTCATTTAATGAGCCACCTGCCCACATTCCACTTTCTTGGGGAATCATGACCCCAAATATAGGGAAGTTGCCACCTGCAACTTAGGAAGTGCTTGAGGATGCTGCCACTTGTCCTTTGCCTCTCCACCTAGTTCCAATACCCAGTTTGACCAGTAACCTCTTTTAACAGCTCTCCCATGCTGTTGTCTCCATAATATATTTATTATTAATAAAATATTTTCAATTACACTCCATAACTGTTGACTCTGCTGAGTCATCAATCCCTACTTAGGATTAAGTTTAACATAATGTCTCAGAAAATAAAATAAAACAATTACATAATTTTACAAAATTGGGGTATGTGACAGGCATAGCTCCATTGCCCATCAAAGAGTAGGAGCAAGCACAGTGATAGCCGTTAAGACTTGAGGCAAGAGAGGAGCAATTTGAAGGCTTTCCCATTAAAGACTACACCACCAGTCTAGAAACTGGCTACATCTGACAAAATTTATTTCCAGCTAATAAATACTGTAAAATATTATATTCTACATGCCAAAAGAGGTGCTCTAAGATCCTGGAAGACTGTGCTACTTAAAAGCATGGGAAAGCATGAGTGAATGGATGATGTAAAAGAAAAAGTAAGATATTATGCAATACAACTAGCTCCTAGCTTGTGCCACAATTATAGCGTAAATATTAAAGGAACCCTAACCCTGAACAATTTTTAAGAGAGACACATTAGAGGAACCCTAAGCCTTGAATTTGAACAACCACAGACAAAAGCAACATCGAACAAATATAATTTAATCAATAGAATCAACGAGGCATTAGAGACCTCCCACTTATAAACCAGTGGAAATTCAAGTGGATAAACTAAATAATAAACGAAAAAAGAAAGAAATAGGAAGATTCAAAACCTGGACTCATAGAATTGTCGCCTTGTCCAAAACCAACCCTGCGATGCCAATGGATTATGTTAGGAGAGTTCTGAAAACTGGGTTTTCTTTATGGTTTTGAAAATACTTTGTATTTGGATTTATTTGAGCAGTTTTCTTTATGGTTTTGAAAATATTTTTTATTTGGATTTATTTGAGAGCACGACATATGTCACTCTTGGACAGTTCATTGTCACGACGTGAATGGAATTCTTTTGATTATGGATCGAGCAACTCATCGCCGAGGAAATCAGAAGGAATCAAGAGAGTTCTGAAAACTCGATTTCTTTTTATGGTTTTGAAAATATTTATTTGGATTTATTTGAGAGGACGACGTCTGTCACACTCGGACATTTCAGTTGTCACGATATGTAACCGCTGATTTGGTTTTTCCCAACCATATAGTTAAAATGGTCATAAACTTCATTGAAGGAAAATGACCAGGAAATGTAGTCCTTTCCTTCAAGCCTTTTATGATAGCCAATAGTTTATGTTATCGATCCACTCGATACAAGTGCTGATGCCAAAACTAGGCTTGAATACTCTGCTCAGTTACTCTACCTTGGCACTATAATCAGGATACTCAGCTAATTGGGAATGTGACTAAGAATAAAATCCCATATGGGATTACCCCTACAGTGATCCAATGGGGAAACTTTCTTATCAGCCAAAATGGCACTTCTCTGTCTGAGTGTTGACATTCATCATGTCAGTACAAAAAGGACAATTTGGATTGAAGTGGCCAAAACACTATAGATGTGCATGACCTTTGATGCATTATATTCAAACCAACCTTATATATTTTTATTATGAGTTTTGGTATGCATAGGCGACTATGTGCATTGCAACTCGCGTGTCATACGTGACTATGTGCATTTCAACCCGCATATACTTGCACACGTGAGTTTTCTTCGAGCAAATCGCGTGTCATACGCGAGTTGCCTATATTAATACCCACCTATACCTTAATTTGACATTTAAAAATATAAATCGAGATTAGATGAGATTAGTTTGGTTCTAATCCATAACTATCCCAACTATCTCAACCATCCCAACCTTTGAAACCACTATATTTCCCAAAGTATAAATAGAGGCCTTGGGGTGGGGCTAATCAATCAATTTTTTGAAGAGAAAAGTTAGCTGGTGGTATATCTTCAGAGTCTTGGAGCAGCAGAACTCAGAGTCCTTGGTTGTAGAGTCCTTGTGTCTTAAGCTGGCATGTATTCTTACCTATTCACCTTTTGTTAATAAAGAGAATTCTTCTTCCAATCTTGTATTGTTTATCTCATGTATATTTTGTTTAATGAATATGTTCAATGATGTTATTATTATGTTTTCATATAACCTTTGATTTATATATATATATGAGATATTTCTTGAAGAATTGGATCTTTACAGGTGAAGAGAAGCATCCCTAGAGCTTTGGAGAAAATTGGAGTGGGAGAAGATCAAGCTTGGATCAACCGTCATTAATCAAGTAATTCAATACTTTCTTCCTATTCTCTTTCCACTCTATAAAAGTTGATTGTCTCCAAGTTAGTAGTAAGTTGGTAACCCAGGACCCTAGGTTATAAGGGTGAAATGTCCTGAACAATAGAATTGGTGAGTCCACTAGGGAGCCCATCCTGCTGTGGGTTTATTCTGTAGGATATTTACCAGTCTTTTCTCTATTTCTAATTCTAAGTGTGGTCTTTTTATCCTTCTTTTGATTCATAGTGTAGCGTGCTCGGGAGTCTTTACTTTTTCTTCTTTTTGAAGAAATTTTTTTGTTGTATACGTGGGTTGGTGTTATACACAGTCGCTTATGACAACTTGTATACACGATTTTCTCTATAATATAGCCGCGTATGGTACATGGGTTGCCTTCATGAGTAGTCGCGTATATCCTATAGCAGCATAATTTTTAGTAGGGTTTGCTTGTCCCTGTTCTGTTTGATTTTTGCTTTCTTGGGAGTCTTATGATTTTGGCATGACTCTGTGAGTGTAAAATTCTTGTGTCACACCTTCTGCTTGTCTTCAAGCCTTTGAGCTTTCTTGGTTTGGATTTTCTTTCATCTCATAATTTGAAGTTGATCCTCCTACTTGGTTGATGTCAGTGCTTTGTGTCTAGGTTAGTGATCAGGGCTTTGGATACTTTATATTTTGTACTGCATTTTGTAGTTTCAGGGTAGCATTTGTTCTTTTGTGAGTCTAGTGTACTTTTGTGGTTCAATAGTCTCTCCAATTTGGTTTTTTCCAAGTATTCTTCTTGTTTGGTTGAAGCGATTTATTTTGGGTCCTTTATACTTCATTTTACTTATTATATGCTCTGATTATTCAAACTTGCTCAAAAAATTTGCATTTAGTTGCATTGTTGTTTTTGAAGAATTTTGAAAAAGTGAAGAAAAACATCTTATACTTTGGCATTTAGTTGCACTTAGTCATTTTCCTTTCAGTATTTTTTCAAATAAAATTTCAAAAATTATAAAAAGAAGTCTTAGTTTTCTAGCACTTAGTTTCAATTTCATTAGCTTATAGTTACAAAAAGAAAAGGAATTTGGTTTAAGTAGTTGCAATTTTCTTTATACATCATTTTACATTTTCTTATCAAGTCTATAAAATCACAGTCTTTCACGTCATTTACCTTCTGACTAAGAACAACCCTTAAAATGAACGATATAATTTAAAAATTATTAGTAAGTTTTATTTTATAGGCTCATACACCAAATAGCTTAGGCTATACTTCTAGAATAGGGGTTTAACTCTCCACAAGTGTTTAAATTCAGACGCAGTTGTCCAATCATTAAGTAAATCCTCTTATATGTTGATTGTATCTGGGAAGCTCCTCTCAAACGGGAGTTAAGCACGAGGCTGCGTGGAGGCTTGGACTGACGAGATAACCCTCTAATTCCTTGTTGAATCGTAGACCAAGGTTTTTGTGCATGTGAGGATTCTGTCTTAGACAAGGTTTCGAGCTTTGCTACCCTACCCATGCATACAAACCATGCTTGCGACTGTCCCTCCATACTGTCAGTATAGTTGCGGTAGCCTTTAGTCTCTTTTGACATCTACGGTTTATACACAGGTACACCGAAAGGATATTTCTAGTTTACCTTAGATGGGCTTGGAAGGTAACCCTTGTAGAAAGTGTGGGAGGGAGGTGGGTGATTCCTCCGCTTGTGCCTAAGAACATCTTCAAGGACTCCAAGTAACTGTCTCTCAGCTTTCTTCTGGAAAGCATATCTTATACCCCTTCTATTTGTTGTCTCTTTAGGAAATTTTGTAGTGATTGCTCTGTGGTTTGTTTGTGTTTAGCTGACCTTAGGGTGTGAAGAGTCAAATTTTCAATCATAGAGGACCAAACTCTCAAAAGGTCAAGAAGGTTACAAAACCTTCCTCCTCTTACTACAGTGGAGCCTCCACCACACCTTCAAAGGTGAAGTTTCGGGTGAACCAAAACTTAGGGAAAACTAGGTTGATACAACCTCAGTAGAGATAGAAGACTTGCAAGCTGACGAGTTTGCAAGAAATTTTAATTCACCTCTTACTGACCTAAACGATCATATGATCCTCTAGGTTTGTCCTTTCAATTCACCTGTGATTGGTGTTCTTTTGAGCAGACTAATGTCTAGTGCAGGATAAAGTCCTTCTACCCCCATTTCAGCTATTTCGGCTGAAGGAGTACCACCTCCCCCGGTTGGTACCCCTACAACAAGTATACCTGCTACTACTTTGACTCCACCTAGTCGGGTGGTTCAACCACTGGCTTCCACAAATGTGGTAGGCACTTTTGGTGGGGTGGTCACTAGAATTCCTAGTGTACCTTCTGCTTCACCTTCTTTTGCACACACTACTAAGAGTGGTCCTGTTGGATCCTCTTCATTTGTCTAGGGTTATCCTTGGAATGGGGGGGAAATTCCACCATCCACTCCATATGTAGGCCCCACACCTGCATATGTAGAGGTGCAATTTGGAAGCACTAACCCTTATGGCTGAGGTTTTCAAACGCCAGTTTTGGCTCCTTTAACGAGCTCTCCTTTCTCACTTTTTAGCAGAGGGATACCTGCTCCAGTTTCAACTGGAGCATCCCGAACCACATACACTGCACCACATTAGAACAATCCACTAGATTATGGGTGGAATCCTTTCCAAAGTGGTCTGAATACCTTGTAACTGGTAGCTGGGGACAACCTCACCTTTACTTTTTGGAATCAGGGGGCAAGTCCTTCTACTTCCCAAGCTCGTAATTTTCAGGCTCTGGTCAAACCCAAACTTCCTTTCCTGGAAAATTTGAACTTGCCAGACTTGTCCAGGTTAATGAATGACGCGATGAAACATGATGCCACCTAGCCACCTGTCCATACCAAATTACCATCAGATATTCCAAAATTCGAAGGAAAAGTTGGTGAATGCCCAGGGGCTCATATCACCACCTTTCACTTGTGGTGCTATTCCAACTCACTGAATGATGACACTGCTCGGTTGAGATTGTTCCAAAGAAATCTGACTAGTGTTGCAACAAATTGGTACATTGAGCTTCCCTCTACTGCGTTTGATAGTTTTTTGGACTTAGCTAATGTGTTTCTTAACCATTTCCAGCTTCCTGTCTGGTATGGTGTTGGTACATAATTATTTTCCACCTTTCGGCAAGACAAAGCCACTCATATTTTGGATCACATCCAAGAGTGGAGAATACAGAAAAGGCTCATTAAGTCCGCTATCCCTCCCGAGTTTTTGTTAGAATAGTTCCTTAAGTCCTTATTTCCATATATATCTAAGGATGTATCCACTTCAGGAATAAATAATGAGGAAGAGGCTATCCTCAAGGCCCAGCAGTTAGATTTGATATATTCTCAGTCTGGGATTCTATATGAAATCATCCCTGATGCACCGAGGCCAACACATAGTGTTGAGAAACCTAATCCTGGACCCCATGCCGATGGTGTGGTTGGTTCAGTTAAATATCCCTCTATGGACTCTTTGGTGAAACAACTCCATGAGTTTTCTGTTAAACAGTCTACAACAGAGGCAACAAAGGCTACCCCCTCACCCCAAAATGCAAACATTTTCGCTCAATCCTCCCAAAAGGGCGAATCAGCATCCCGGTGGGAAAAAGAAAAAGGGGAAGAAAGGTGAGGGAAACCAAAATATGCCCAAACCCACAAACAATGTAGATGGGGGCAAAAAAGAGAAGAAGAAGGTGAATTTTCCATGTAAGTTGTGCCTTGAAGATCACCTGACCCATCAATGCCCTCTTATAGATCAAGCTCAGAAGCTGCTGAAAAATCAACAACCTACTGTTCTAATGGATCCTTTCCCCCAAGGACAGAATGAAGCTTCAACTTCTAATGTTGCAGGGGCACTCCTAATGCCCCTTACCCAAACTATATCAACATGGTTCGATCCCAAACCTTACTCCAGACTAGAAACAAGAACTACAAGATAGAGGTTTTTGAGAAGGGTAAGTCTATAGGTGAAACTTCTAACCCTCTCACAATTGAAAAACCTGTTGAAACCATGCCTAAGATACCAAAAGGTGTCTTCAAGAAAATAATGCACAATCCTAATGTTAGGGCTGTAGCCAATTACTCTGTAGTTGAATATTTAGCCCAAACCCCTTGTGCGATGTCGGTTTTGGAGGTGTTACAGAGTTGTCCCACTCAGCGAGATGCGCTCTTAGTAGCCTTAGGTAGTATGGATTCATCAAGCCTCATGGCAAAGTTTAACTTGTTTGATGTCAAAATTCCCCTTCCATATCATGTGGCCTTATCGATAGATGTCATCCATGGAGGAAAAACCATTGGAAGGGCAGTTGTCGACGATGGTGCTTCCACATGTGTCATGTCCTTATCTTGTTGGAAGGCTCTTGGATCTCTAGATCTAATTCCATCGAACACCCTACTTACCACTTTCGACGAAAGGTCATTTTGTCCACATGGTATCCTACTAGCTTTCGAGATAAAGGTGGCAAGGAAGGAAGTGTTGAAATATTGTAACTTCGAAGAATATTCTATATGTATCTTTTTGTGGTCCCCGATGGTCCTACCGGGAGAACCACTTGTATTACTTTCTACCTCGATGCTTCTAATCGGAAGAACTAATAAGAGTCATGAGGTAGTCCCCTCTAATTGTAAAGGTGGGTCATTAGCACCCCAGTGTGGTTACTTGAGCCTACATGTGTAACTCGAGCCTACATGTCGGAATTGATAATTAAAGTTAACGGTTGAATATAAATAGAGGTGTGGCGCTCCTCATTTGGAACACACACTCTCACTTGTGTAGCGCATTAGTGGAGAAGAGAGAAGTAGCTGGAGAAGGAGGAGGATCAGGATTTGATCTCCTTGTTGGTTTTATCTTTTATCTTTTGGGGCATCTATATTGAGGAATCTTTTGCTGGGTTTTTTTCCTTTAGGGTTTTCCCAGGATAAATCTATGTTGTTCTTGTGATACTGTTTCTTTCAGTGATCCTGTTTATATGCTTTTGTTATGAAAATGAAATGAAATACTGATGTTTTAGCTAAGAATATGGAAATTTAACATGGTATCAGAGCTAGCCTGAATATGACAACCTTCACAAGGAGAAATAAACCTCTCTCTCTCCCCGAAAGAAATTAGGCCCTTTGAGAAAATTTTCAAGTTTCAGAAAATTGTTTGCATGGAAAGTTGCACCCTCCCAGAGTGCATCTTTTGAGCTTGGAATTGAGGTTTTTGGATGTGTGAGTCTCCAAAAAAGTCAAAACCTAGTTTGACAGCTACACTAGAAAACTGCTGAACCAAAAAGCTACAGAAGCTTAATCTTGCAAGTCTGATTTGGAAGGTGAAGAGTTGAAATTTATAGAATCCAAGTACACCAGTCAACTCTCCTCATTCAAGCGCAACTCCTGGTAAAGTCAGTTTCTCATTCCGCAAAATTTCATTTTTTTGTGATTTTCTGATAAGATGGCCCCAAGCACTAAGCTTGAGGACAAGCTATAAGGCATAGAGAATTTTCGAGCATGGAAATACAGGATTGGTCTCATTCTCCAAGAGGATGATCTTTATATGTATGTCAAAGAATAATTGAAGAAGCTGAAGCCAAGTAGAAGCACAGGAAAGACATGATTAGGGCACAAAGGATTATTGCTGACTCCATCAAGGATCACTTGATCCTTCAAGTGTCCTCCAAGAAGACTCCAAAGGAAATGTATGATGCTCTATCTGGAATGTTTGAGGGAAGAAACATTAACAGAAAGATGAATCTAAGATCTCAACTAAAGAGAACCAAGATGAGTCATGGAGAATCCATCCAAGACTACTTCTCAAGGGTTTCTTAGATCAAAGAACAACTAGAAGCTATTGGAGACAAGCTTGATGAAGATGAGCTCGTTATGACTGCTCTCAATGGTCTCACTAGACCATGGGAATCATTCATTCAAATGATGTGTGCCAGGAAGGAAAGCATGAAGTTTGATGTGGTATGGGACGATTGCATTCAAGAGGAGACTAGAGTGGAAAATAGAGAAGCCTTCCTAAAAGAGGATGATCAAGCTCTATCCACTCATACCAAGAAAAGAAGAAGGAATCAACCCATATTCAATAAGGGAAACCAAAAGGAGCATCAACCTCCTAGAAGGTTCCAAATATCAAGAGAAAGTCTAGCAAATAAGGACTACTATGGTTTTCAATGTTTCCATTATGACAAGACAGGACACATTGCTAGGAATTGTCCTATGAAGAAGCAAGAATATAAGAAGAGGATCAACAACAACAAAAGATATCATGCTCATCTAGCTGAATATGAGGATGAAGAAGAAGAAGAAGAAGAAGAAGAAGGAGCTCCAAGAAAGCAAGCAAGAGAAGAAGATGCAGAAGAGTATGTACTGTTCTCTGCACTCTTTGAGTCTGTAACACCTGGAGAAGACACTTAGCTGATTGATAGCGGTGCTTCAAAGCACATGACAGGACAAAAGAAAACTCTGTCCAAACTTGAAGAAAAGAGCTCTCCTCAGAAATTATCCCTAGGAGATGACTATCAATATCCGATCAAAGGAGTTGGTGAAGCAAGTTACAAACTTGATTCAGGTAATCCCCTAAATATGAAAGATGTATTATATGTACCTGGTCTAAAGAATAATTTACTTTCTATCTCAGCTTTAGATAAGAAAGGATTAAGAGTTGCTTTCATAGATGGTCAAGTACTCATGTGGCCCAAAGGAAATAATATTGAAGATGCAATCATCATTGGTGAAGAAGAAGGAGGCTTGTATAAACTAAAGGGGCACTTAGAAACAACCTTTGTGCATGAGTCCACTGACCCTAGTGAACTATGGCATAGAAGACTTGCCCACATTAATTACAAAGCTTTACCTCATGTAAACAAGGTAGTGACGGGATTACCAGACATGAAGATCAAGCATGAAGGCATTTACAAAGGATGTGCGAAGGGAAAGAACATCAAGAATCCATTTACAAAGAGTGAAACAAAAACTAAAGGTACATTGGAATTGATTCATTCAGATGTATGTGGTCCAATGTCTTCTACATCCTTAAGTGGCTTTGAATATTATATCACGTTTATTGATGACTATTCAAGAAAGACCTGGATATACTTCTTGAAAGCAAAGAGTGAAGTGTTTGATAAATTCAAGGAGAATCTTTCAGCCAAGAAAATAAAGACACTCCAATCAGACAATGGCGGAGAGTATACCTCAAAAGAGTTTGAAGCTTTTTGCAAAGATGTCGGAATCAAGAGGGAACTAACTACTCCCTACAATCCTCAATAGAATGGGGTTGCGGAAAGAAAGAACAGAACCATCATGGAGGCAGTGAAGACTATGATATATGATCAAGATCTTCCAATTCATCTATGGGTAGAAGCAGCAACAATTGCTGTGTATGTACATAATAGAATATCTCACGGTGCTATTGGGTTCAAGACTCCAGAAGAGATGTTCATGGGAAAGAAGCCTGAGGTAAGTCACCTAAAAATATTTGGTTGTCTAGTATATATTCATATACCAAAAGAGAAAAGAACCAAATTAGACCATTCCAGAAAGAAGGGGATATTTGTTGGATATTGTGAAGTATCCAAAGCATTTAGAATTTACATTCCTGGATTCCATCACATGGAAATCAGTCGAGATGTGACATTCGATGAAGAGAAAGCCCTCAAGAGATCTAGGAAGTGCCAACATGAAGAAGTGTATGAACAAGAGACACCTCCAGAAATGAAGAAACTACATATCTCCATGAAGATGAAGCTCCTGAAGAACATGACATGGCAGAACCACAAGAACCCCCTATGATGGAGATATCAAGAAAGAGAAAGCCTGCTTGGACAAGATAAATTATATGAGAGGCAGAAAGATATGGAGCTCCTGAAGGCTCCACAAGGGAAAGAAAGAAACCTGAGACTTTTTCGAACTATGTAGCCTTGATGTGTGATCTTGTAGATCAAGAACCTACAAACTATGAAGAAGCGGTACAGAAGAAAGAATGGGAAGAAGCAATGACTGAAGAATACCAATCAATAATGAAGAATGATGTATGGGATATAGTTCCCAAACCAGAAGGAAAGAGTATAGTATCCTCCAAATGGATATACAAAATAAAGCATGCAGCTGACGGAAGTATCGAGAAGTATAAAGCAAGATTTGGGGCCAGAGGGTTCTCTCAGAAAGAGGGAATCGATTATGAAGAGACATTTGCCCCAATAGCACGGTATACTTCAATTAGAGCTATCATGGCACTTGCATCCATGATGAAGTGGGACTTACACCAGAAGGATGTGAAAATAGATTTTCTGAATGGTGTGATTGAAGAAGAAGTATACATAGAATAGCCACAAGGATTTGAAGTTGAAGATAGACATACTCATGTATGCAAGTTGAAGAAATCCTTGTATGGCCTTAAAAAAGATCCTCGAGCTTGGTATGAAAGGATAGATGGTTTCCTATCAAGCATGGGCTTTACCAAGAGTAAAGCTGATCCTAACCTTTATCTCAATATTGTAGAAGATGAACCTGTCATCCTGCTACTATATGTGGATGACTTATTCTTGACAGGGAATGAGAAACATATTATGGAAAGCAAGAAAAAACTAGCAGAAGAATTTGAGATGAAAGACCTTGGGTTAATGAATTATTTCCTAGGTCTGGAAGTATGGAAAAGTTTAGAAGGAATCTTTCTCAACAAGGGAAAGTATGCAGTAGAGATATTGAAAAGATTCAATATGTTGGAATGCAAAGCCATGGCCACACCCATGGACTCCAACCTGAAGCTGTTAGCTGATGACTCATCAGAGTTAGTGGATGTGACTCAATATAGACAGATCATTGGGTCATTGATGCAATTAAAAAATACCAGACCAGACATTTGTTTTGCTGTGAACACCTTGAGTCAGTATCTTGTTCAACCAAGACGGGTTCACCTAGTAGCTGCAAAACGTGTGATGAGATATCTGAAAGGGACTATAGACTTTGGTCTATACTATGATGGTATCCATGAGTATAGATTGTATGGCTATACAGATGCAGATTGGGCTGGAAGTATCTTAGATAGAAAAAGCACATCAGGTGGATGTTATAGTCTGGGATCTGCTATGATTTCATGGTTTAGCAGAAAGCAGTCTAGTGTTTCTCTAAGCACAGCCGAAGCAGAATATATAGTAGCTTACTCTGCTAGTTGTGAATCCATATGGCTTCGAAAGCTGATGTCAGGATTATTCAATCTAGATTTGGACACTACTGTGATTCTATGTGACAATCAAAGTTGTATAAAGATGACAGAGAACCTAGTATTCCATGATAGATCGAAGCACATAGAAATCGGGTATTTCTACATTCGAGATATGATGCAAAAGGGAGCCATAAAGCTCCAGTATGTGAGTACTAATGAATAAGTTGCTGATGTGATGACGAAGCCTCTATCTCAAGTAAAGTTCAAACACTTTTGAGATAAGCTTTGTGTGTTTTGGAAGGACCTTCCTCGAAAGGGGGAGTAGTGATGCTGCAGTGGGATTGTATCATTCCTGGGAACCTGCCATATATTGATCCATTGGCCTCAATCCTCGAGAATGAAGAGGGATTGTATCATCTTGGGACATCTGTCCAGAAGTGATCCGGTGACCTTGGTCCTCGAGAATGAAGAGGTATTGTATCATCCTAGGACATCTGTCTAGAATAGATCCGGTGACTTCGGTCCTCGAGAATGTAGTGGGATTGCATCATCCCTAAACTTCGGTTCAAAATGTATCTGGAGGTCTCGATCCCCATGAATGTGGTGGGATTGCATCATCCTTGAACTTCGATTCAAAATGTATCTGGAGCTCTCGACCCCCGTGAATGTGGTGGGATTGCATCATCCTTGAACCTCAGTTCAAAATTAATCCAGAGGTCTCAACCCCCGTGAAAGTGGTGGGATTGCATCATCCCTGAACTTTGGTTCAAAATGTATCCAGAGGTCTCGGTTCCCATGAAAGTGGTGGGATTGCATCATCCCTAAACCTTGGTTCAAAATGTATCCAGAGGTATCGGCCCCCGTGAATGTGGTGGGATTGCATCATCACTGAACCTCAATTCAAGATGTATCCAAAGGTCTCAACCCTTGTGAATGTGGTGGGATTGCATCATCCCTAAACTTCGGTTCAAAATGTATCCAGATATTTCGGTCCCTATGAATGTGGTAGGATTGCATCATCCTTGGACTTAGTCCTAAAAGTGATAGGGACTGATTATCCCGTAATCAATCTGGTAACTTCGGTTGTCGAGAATGTGGTGGAGATTGCATCATCCTTGGACTTAGTCCTAAAGTGATAGGGACTGATTATCCCATAATCAATCAGGTAACTTCGGTTGTCGAGAATGTGGTGGGGATTGCATCATCCCTAGACTTTAAGTCCAAAAGTGAACCAAATAATTTTTTGTCTTTGAGATGTGGATTGCAGGTTGTTGCTGATGATGATGACATACTGATCGAAAGATCAGAGTATGATGATGATGCCGTACTGATCGAAAGATCAATGTGTGATGATGACGTACTAATCGAAAGATTAGAGTATGATGATGATGCCATACTAATCGAAATATCAAAGTGTGATGATGACGTACTGATCAAAAGATCAAAGTGTGATGATGACATATTGATCGAAAGATCAGAGTATGATGATGACGACGTACTGATTAAAATATCAGAGTGTGATGATGACGATATACTGATCGAAATATCAGAGTGTGATGATGACGATGTACTGATCGAAATATCAAAGTGTGATGATGATGACTTACTGATCGAAATATCAGAATGTGATGATGATGATGCTGTTCAAAAATTGAATTATGATGATGATGGTGCCGATCACGATGTTATTGATCAGAGTATGATGATGATGATGTTACTGTTCGAAAATTCAAGATGTTGAATATGTTGTTTCTAATCGAAAGGTCAAAGTGCTAAAGATGTTGCTGATTGAAAGGTCAAAGTGCTAAAGATGTTAGTGCTGATCGAAAGGTCAAGTTGTTGCTAATCGAAGCAGTCAAAGTGCTGATGTTGCTAAAGACTGAAGATTGAAGATGAAGACTACTTGATGTTGAAAAAGCTTCCAATGATTTATAGATGTGTTACCCTGATGATGTTGATGATGTCCTCTATATCTCTCCTATTATTGTTGTTGTTGATGTTGTTGTAGAATACCCTTCTAGTTAAGGGGGAGTGTTGAAATATTGTAACTTTGAAGAATATCCTATATGTATCTTTTTGTGGCCCTTGATGGTCCTACTGGAAGAACCACTTGTATTACTTTATACCCCGATGCTTCTAATCGGAAGAACTAATAAGAGTCATGAGGTAGTCCCCTATAATTGTAAAGGTGGGTCATTAGCACCCTAGTGTGGTTACTTGAGCCTACATGTGTAACTTGAGCCTACATGATTAACTCGAGCCTACATGTCAGAATTGATAATTAAAGTGAATGGATGAATATAAATAGAGGTGTGGCACTCCTCATTTGGAACACACACTCTCACTTGTGTAGTGCATTAGTGGAGAAGAGAGAAGTAGTTGGAGAAGGAGGAGGATCATGCTTTGATCTCCTTGTTGATTTTATCTTTTATCTTTTGGGGCATCTATATTGAGGAAGCTTTTGCTAGTTTTTTTCCCTTTAGGGTTTTCCCATGATAAATCTATGTTGTTCTTGTGATACTGTTTCTTTCAGTGATCTTGTTTATATGCTTTTGTTATGAAAATGAAATGAAATACTGATGTTTTAGCTAAGCATATGGAAATTTAACAGGAAGTGTTTGTTGAAGTAGAGGTAATAGATGCGACGTTGGATTATAACTTGATCTTGGGGATAAGTTGGACTTATGCCATGTCTTCTATTGCATCGGTCGTTCTTCGGGTGGCAGTGTTTCCACACGAAGGGAAGTTGGTTTCAGTAGACAAACTTAGTTCCACTCGGAAGGGCCACATGGAAACTAATGAGTCCACTGTGCCAGTGGTTTATCAGGTCAAACCTACTTAAGAGAGCTTAGGGGTTGGAATGTATTTATCATTAATGGGCACATTTGATATCCCAGCCCCGATTAACTATTTAGTTTCTACTAGTGTAGGGAAGTCTATTGCAACAATTGGCGATAGAATGGATCCTTGGGTCCTTCCTTCCCATCATGAGCCTAAAGTTCCCTTATCGGCAATGGAAGTAACTTATCAAGCTATCATTAACACCACTATTGATCCTATTTCGGTTCCTCCTACAGTCTCAGAGGAGCCGGAAGAAGCCTATCTTCCTGCTTGGGTAGAGAATTCTTTGCATGTTGATGATTGCTTAGATATTTTTTTTCCATCTGACGAAGCCATTTTGGAAGCTATGTGCGGATATGATAAGACCTGCAAAGATCTTCATCATAGATCCTAATTCCTTCCAGAGTTAAGCAGGATTGAAAATCAAGAGTTCCATATGAGACTGGCAGGTGATGTTGATATACCAATCAATCCCTTACCAAGGGAGGGAATCTTTTCCAAGGGAAATATGGCAAAATTTTCCATTACTATTCATATGGGAATGTTTTCATGACATTAATTCTATTGTCTAACCCTACATTGATGATCTTCCAACACATTCTCGTAAGAGGATCGATCACCCAGATCACTTGCGTTTAATCTTCGAACGATGCAAACATCATAAAATTCACTTGAATCCCCACAAGTGTGTTTTTTGTGTCGAGTCAGGTAGGATTCTTGGGTTCATTGTTTTTAACAAAGGTATTCAGGTGGATCCTTTGAAAGTTTAGGCCATTTTAAATTTGCCTCTGCTCGTTCCATCAGGAAACTTCAGAGCCTACAAGGGAATTCTAACTTTATTCGACATTTTATCGTGAATTATGCCAAGATCACCAAAGTTTTCATGCACCTGTTTAAACAGGACACCCCATTTTTATGGGATGAGACCACATAACTTGTGTTTAAGGCATTAAAGAAAGCTTTGTTGTCGACACCTTTATTGCGTCCGCCAGATTACTCTCGAGATTTTATCTTGTATCTGGCCGCATTCGAGTCAACCATTGGGGTAGTGCTAGTCCAGGAGGATGATAAGCTCCAAGAGCATGTTGTCTACTATATTATCCGTGCTTTATCTGGCCCTGAACTTAGGTACTCCCACATCGAAAAGTTGGCCTTAGCAGCTGTGTATGCTGTTAAGAGGTTACATCACTATATCTTATTGAGGACTACGGTAGTGGTGGCGGATGTCAATCCGTTCCAGTATGTCTTGTCTCGATGCATAGTTGGAGGCAAATTTAACAAATGGATAGTCATTCTCCAAGATTTTGACTTAGATTTTCAATCCGCCAAATCCAAAAAATCATTGGTTTTTGTAGAGCTCATTGCACAATTTCTAGCTGAATAAGATATAGCAATTGAAGAAGACTCATTCCTAGATGAGCACATTTTATTTATTTCCACCTCTGACCCTTAGTATGGGGATATACTTATCTATCTCTAGACTCTGAAGTGTCCTGCAATATTTTCGCGAGAAGAGCGATCCAAGTTACGCACACATGCGAAAAACTACCTCATCATCGAAGATACTTTGTATAGAAGAGGGGTAGAATTTCTTTTGCATCAGTGCCTCACCCATGAATAGGTTGAGATTGTCCTAAATGAGGTCATTTATTTGGGTTAGCAGTGACCTAGAATATTTTACGTGCTGGTTATTTCTGGCCCACGATCTTCAAATATTGTGTGGAAGCCGTGAAGCGATGTCATCCTCGTCAGCTTTACACCAGAAAGATGCAGTCGCATCCTGCTGCGTTGTTTCTCATCATCATAGTGGGCCCTTTCATTAAATGGGGGATATATTACGTAACGTGCAACCCAGTTTCTACTGGGGGGCACAAACATATCATTGTCGCTATAGATTACTTCATGAAGTGGGAAGAAGCAATTCCCACCTATAAAGCTGATGGGGAAACTACGGTTTTTTTCATTTTTAACCAGATTATCGCACGTTTCAGTATTCCTAAAGAGATTGCCACTGACCAAGGTAGTCACTTTCAAAACAGCATGATGACTGAGTTGGCTACTATGCTAGGGTTTAAACAAGAACATTCATCTTCTTTCTACCCACAGGCGAATGGTCAAGTCGAGGCAGTCAATAAGACCTTGAAGACTATTCTAAAGCATACTATTAACGTAGCCCAGTCAAATTGGCACATCATGCTGTATCCTGCACTTTGGGCTTATCGAACCAATGTGAAAACTGTGACGGGGTTCTCACCTTCCCAACTCGTTCATGGAGTGGAAGCAGTAACCTCGATTGAATGGGAAATCCCATCTTTAAAAATTTTCATTCATGTGTTACTTGATACGAATGAGCTGGAAGAACATTTACTACACTTAGAACATTTAGATTAGTTGCGTAGAGATGTGATGACTGCAAACAAAGCTCACAAAATAGGGTGAAAAATCAGTAGGATATATCGGTCAAACCTAGGATTTTTTCTAAAGGGGAGCTTGTCTTGCTCTGGGACCAGGGAAAAAAACCCTTGGGGGCAGGAAAATTTAGGTCTATGTGGTTAGGACCCTATGTTGTGTCGAAAGTATTGAAGAAAGGGGCATATGAATTAACTAATTTCGAAGGGAATAAGCTTCCTGAGCCTAGAAATAGGCTCTACTTGAAGAAGTACTATGCCTAGGCTTATCACTTTTTCTTGTATTTTTCTTGTATGTAACTTTATGTACAATAGCTAGCTAGTTTGTGTTCTTATATCATCTATTGGTTGTTATAGATTTCTTTCGAGTGGTTCGTAGGTTTTGTAGATGGCGCTAGTCGTCACACTTGCAACCTTGCTTCAGCTGCATGGGTTATTTACTCACCCTTGGGACAGCTAATTGCCTCTGGAGGCGTTGCATAGGTCCTGCTACCAATAATGTGGCTGAATACATGGCCGTCATTGAGCTTTTATGGGGTGCCTTGTCACATGGTATCACCCAACTGGAAGTCAGAATTGACTCTCAACTGGTGGTTTCCCAGCTCAATCGAGCTTATCAAGTGCAAAACCCTATTTTATTACATCAGCTCTTGCAAGTTAGGTTATTG
>LPNX011186647.1:0-24602 GCA_001517045.1 Pseudotsuga menziesii | reverse complement strand
TTTATATTCAAACTCAAACCCACTTTAAGAAACCAGGTGTGGTTTCACTTTTACCCTCTCTCTTTTTTTTCCTTTTACTTTTATCTTTTCTTTTTTTTTTAACCTTTTTTTCTTTCCTTTTTTTTTCCCTTTTTTTCACGTTTTTCTTTTTCTTTTAGACAATGTCCAATATTTTAGGGAAACCCTAAAATAAGGCTACAAGACAAACAAGGCTCTGATACCACTTGAAGCGGATTAAAACTCTAAAACCGACATGAATTCTGAAAATTAACCACAGTAAAATTGAATATTGAATGATGATTTAATTACAATGATGAGAAGACCTTTTATAGGTCAAAATACATCGTTTCACTGAAAGGGTGTGATCCTATGTTTTAATTAATACTACATTAATATTAAAATAATTGCTCGTAATATTAGATACATAACACCAAAGTTCTTATGCCAACCTCTCTTGCAATCAAAGAGTTGCTTCTTCATTATCGGGATTACTCCCGAGCACTAGTCAAATAAAGCTCCACGTAGGCATTCCACCACAATTCTCATTTGGTTTCAAGTTGCAAGATGGAGTGATGACGATCTTGCAACCCTTACTATTGTGTTTACCAACATGTGTAATGGCAAGCTACGGATATGTGCAATAGGGATGCAAGTTCCCCTTTTATGAGTGTCAGGCATGCAGTAAGTGTCAATATAGTTCTGAACACTTAGAAGGTCACCGCCCCTATCGGTAGCTTCCAAGTTGATAAGAGCTCCCCGTCGTGACAAACCTACAATAAAATAGATGTCTTCCAATGCAATTTCTAGAATCTCACCTTGTAGGTCAAATGCACCTAGATCATGATCCTAGTATTTGATAATAAAAAACTCCAGCAAACAAACATTAGATTGCATAGGTGAACTACAAAATAACTTTAGCAACCCACTTTGCCATAATGCATGCACTGTGGGGGCACTACGAAGTGCATCTTGGTCCATGGTTTCATGTTCCCTCTCCCTCCACTCCAACACCATGTTTTAGCCTATCCATAAAGCCATTTTCAAACATTAAAAATCATTCAAAAAATTTGATTTTGGCCCTAATTATGCTTTTCCTATGTCGCACAGTATACGCGACTGTCCTTTGGACATGTCGCATATCATATGTGGGTTACCTTCGGGCAAGCCACGTATAAAATGCTTGTACGTGACTGTGTAGGTTGGATACCCGCGTATATAGCGCAACCTTCCTAAAATTGGCTTAAAACATTAAAATTTTGCATAACATTGAAAATTTGATTAAATGAAATGAAAGAGCATGAAGAGCTGATTTACCTGACACTTGTGGATTTGAAATTCGTCCATTGGTTTGTCCACACCGACCGATTGAATTCAGAGGTAAAAATGGCCTATATTGGGTAAAAATATGAAATGGTGATTTTGATTTCTATTTTTAACTATTTATAGAAATAATATCAAAATGTGGGTTTTTTATCCTATAGTTTTAATTTTTATTAAAAATCAAACTAATTCCATGTCATGTTTACCTAATGCAACAGGTCCGAGATTACTCAAAGTTGTTTTCCACTCATATAGGATAGGATATTCATCATTTATATGCATTTTTGCATTTATACTTACTCCGCCTTAACCCTAGGATCACTACTTTGACCACAGACTATGGTATTTAACCATTATTACCTTGTCTATACCATTGTTCTTCCGTTGATAGGGATTTTCTTCCATGAGTAGCCTAGTTTAGAACACATTTAAGTTGTTTCATACTCATGCCGCATTTGTCATAGGTTAAGGGAGCCTTCTTAGCTACTTTTCGTGCCAAATTAAGCCTCATTTTGGTCTCTTTTTATAAGCTATCCCATTTATAAGGCTCCCCGTCCTTATGGAGTTTCTTTAGGCCCAGGTCTAACTCCTCAAAATAGACTTGACTGCCAAGTAAACTTGTCCATTTATGCTCGTTAAGAATATGTGAATGGGCATCCACATTGGTGGTAGGTTATCACTTTCTCGGACCATGTGGAATAATACGAGAAATGATCGCTCTCTTTTCTATGGAATTGAGAAGAGTATTTTCAGGCATAGATTTATCACTTTTTCGGGCCTACGGGACTAAACTTACAGAAAAGGAGTGCCTGGTATGAGCTTAATTTTCTCTTTTCATGCTCTGGACCTAAACATGAAAAAGATTCTAAGTGTACTTTATGTCTTTATCATGCTCATTAAACACTAAGAACAAAGCATCGAGTTTACTATTGTAAGCCCCATTCCTCGTAATCAAATGGATCTTTCCGAGTGATCTTGCTTTCCTTCACACTCGTAAAACTCAAGCTATATGTTGCTCTTAAGGAGCGTTGGGTAGGTGGTAATTTAACCTTTTTCAGACCTCTCTGACTAAGCACAAAAAATGTTCATCTTTTCTTCTTCGAAAGTTAAGAGAGTTCTTTTGTGGTATGTTTTATACTTTTCCAGCCTCAGGAGACTAAATTGGACGAAAAAAGAACCCCCTGGAGTCTTCTTCGGAGTTTTCAGACTCTCTAAACATGAAAACACCAACGAGCATGTACTAGTTTGGGCTCATAAAATCCACAAATCAGTGACATCATCAAGCATTATTCTCTCCACTCTTTAAGCTTGTCAAAAATGAAGAGAGACCTGAGTTGAATTTCTTGGACTCGTTAAAATTTAATAGGAAAGATAAGGAAGAATTTTTCTTTCAGGGTTACAAATGGTGGCAGCATGTCCTCCTTGAACGTAGCACTCTTTGAACTTTTCAATATTCATGTCTCAGTGTACATTTTTAGTTTCAGCTATCACTTCGAGTTGTCTTACTCCTCCACTTGTCCTTTATACATGGGAAATCTAATCATGTCTCCTACATGATAGATAAGTCTAGTTGTCCTATCTGCAAAGTTAAAAGTTGCCTTGGGTCATCTCTGTGTCGTGCTCACTGTTCAAGGATTTATCCCTATTTCTGCTTATTATCCTGATTCCATCATTAACCTATCTGACTATTACTTGTGTCTGCCTTCCCTTATCCAGTTCCTAGTCACTCTTGTGATCCATTGGAGGATCTATTTCCTTCCTCATCACAGCATGGTTTCTCATCAGTACTTCCTGAAGACGAAGACCTAGAGTTTTGATGATGGTACCTTAGGACTTACTTTCATCATTGGTGAACTCTTTTGCTTCAGTTGTCAGTTTTCACCTATTGATTGACAATCTATTGAATCATTTCCATGTTCAACTTCAACAGATCTATTCACATGGCCTAGATTCTACTGGTTCCTTTGGATTTTGATGAAGACCTTGGGTTCACATTTATAACCTAAGTTGCGCAAGATTCTATTGTGTTCATCTTACATAGCTTCCAGATTTTGAAGACTCATCATTGTATATTGTGGCTTCAATCCACCTTTGTAATATACGTGGTCTTATACCCGTATTATATGATGTAATCAAATATTGTAAATGAGCTAGTGTTCCAGTATATTGAACATGGAATCCTCATGTATGATTTTGTATATGACATTGTTATGTATTTGTTTTAGGTACTTCCTATGCTTCCTTAGAGTTTTGAGTTCTCCAAGACTAAGATTGTAATGTATTTTGGTCATCGCTTCCCTCTGACCTCACACATTAGGGGGCATTTGTTATTATCCAAAATGGCACTTCTCTGTCTAAGTGCTGACATTCATCATGTCGGTACACAAAAGGACAATCTGGATTGAAGTGGCCAAAACACTATAGATGTGCATGAACTTTGATGCATTATCTTCATACCATCCTTATATATTTTTATTATGAGTTTTGGTATGCATACGCGACTATGTGCATTGCAACATGCATATACTTGCATACGCAAGTTTCCTTCGAGCAACTCGCGTGTCATACGCAAGTTGCCTATATTAATACCTATGTATACCTTAATTTGACATTACAAATATAAATCAATATTAGATGAGATTAGTTGGGTTCTAATCCATAACTATCCCAACTATCTCAACCATCCCAACCTTTGAAACCACTCTATTTCACAAAGTATAAATAGAGGCCTTGGGGTGGGGCTAATCAATCAATTATTTGAAGAGCAAAGTTATGCTGGTGGTATAT
This sequence comes from Pseudotsuga menziesii, assembly GCA_001517045.1. NCBI lineage: Eukaryota > Viridiplantae > Streptophyta > Pinopsida > Pinales > Pinaceae > Pseudotsuga > Pseudotsuga menziesii. Next base: position 20,495 of record LPNX011186647.1, on the reverse strand, counting down.
CTTAAGAGTCTTGGAGCATCAGAACTCAGATTCCTCGGTTGTAGAGGAGTCCTTGTGTCAAAAGTTGGGTTGTATTCTTACCTATTCACCTTTCGTTAATAAAGAAAATTCTTCTTCCAATCTTGTATTGTTTATCTCATGTATATTGGTTTAATGAATATGCTCAATGATGTTATTATTATGCTTTTTATCTAACCTTTGATTTATATATATATATGAGATATTGCTTGAAGAATTGACTCTTTGCAGGTGAAGAGAAGCATCCCTAGAAGCTTTGGAGAATATTGGAGCGGGAGAAGATCAAGCTTGGATCAACCGTTGTTAATCGGGTAAGTCAAGACTTTCTTCCTATTCTCTTTCCATTCTCCGTAAAAGATTATTTTCTACAAGTTAATAGTAAGTTGGTAACCCCAGACCCTAGGTTACAAGGGTGAAATGTCCTAAAAAACAAACTTGCTTCACCCAGATTATTAAAAAACTTCTCATTTGCTTTTCTTCTTTGCGCAAAATTCTTTTTTTATCGCTGGGAAATACATTATTTGGTTTTCATAATCCCCTTCCTTCTAAGTCTTTGTATCACCTTCTTGCCATATTTAGTGCCTAGACTTGAATACAAAGGATAAAGATAATCCAAGGTGCGAAAGGTTTCACTAGTGACATTGATTTCAAGTACAAGTCATCTAAATATGTCAAAAGGTGTAGAGATATTCCAAGGTTTTGCTTTCAATAGACTTTGATATGTCCCTATTTTTTCCTTCAAGCTATGTACTAATTGAAAAAGAAATGCAAGATCTAAAGAAATGAAAGATATAGATGTTGTCTCTTTCCTACACTTGGGTGTTTATAAGATTCCTTTTTTCCATCCATGAATATCCTCGCAATGCCTAGCTGTCTTCATTCATCAATCATCTGGTTCATCCCGACCCTGCAATATAAGTGATACTTCCTGGTTAAAGCAATAAATTGGAGTTGTTTTAGAGATAGAATCATATTGAAATATAGAAACACTAGTAACACGTATATATGCGAGTTTAGACCTGCTATAAGTTCAAAGTATATATGGCGACATAATAACTAGTGGCAATTCTGGATTGAGTGGATCACCACCAACCATATGCTACGCATAGAAGCTATTCACTTTCGATAACGTAGATATGCGAAGATATAGTTAATATGTACCTTACTTTAAGAACTATGAGGCTTTCACATATTTGAACAAAGGGGACTACTATCAACAAGGGGAATATTAATCCAAATACAATATTGCATCTGTACGTTGAACTTTGCCATTGTAAGTATTTTGTAACTATGAAAGTGTGTTCCTGTAAGGTTAGTTTCTTCCATAAACTTCATTGAAGGAAAATGACCACTTCAAGAACCTTAAAGACCAGTTAATGAATTCTCTCATGATGAATGTGACTACTCAATAAAACCCATGTTAACCTTTCAAGGGCTGGTGTTTCATCGATCAACCAAGCTCATAAAGATCTTTTTGAAAGTATAGGTTTTAGTTTAACTTGCAAATAACATTCTAAAGGTCTTCTCCTTGGTTGATTTGATTTTAAATTGAAAGAGTTAGGGATTAATGGATGCGTAAAATAAAATTATGAAAATAAATGTTTTATGTTAACTAAACGGATAGGAGTTAGTTCCGGGTTGAATCATCCCTCTTCAGAAACAACATTGTTTAAGTTAAATTGGTTCTCCATAGGAAAACAACACTTTACTGAGTACTGAAGTTTACTCTGTAAACTAGTTTAAAATGGACCTTGGGATTACCTGTTAGAGGATTGGAGAAGCCCAACTATAATTTGTACTGTATAAATTAGTCTAAAATGGACCTTGAGCTTATCTGTTGGATGCTTAGAGAAGCCCAAATGTAATTTGTTGGAGGAAGAAATGGAAGGCCTTAGGCCTGTAAGCTCTGCAAACCCTTGAACCATGGCTGGCTTTGCATTTGATATAATTTTGCAGACTAGAACTCACAAATTCCAAAGTAGGCACTTATGCAATTGCGTTGTATCAAAGCAATTGCAACTGTAACAGCAACAAAGCAGAGTATTTGTACATAATCTCTTGATATATTGATATCTTACTCTGAATTTCTTCCCCACACCATTTGTTTCAATGTCATGCCATTTGTTTTAATGTCATGCACTTGTAACATTGGCATTGCCATGTCGTTTGTTTTAATGTCATGCAAATCTAATATTGGCATTGTTTGTAACACCTTCAATTATATTTTTTTTATTTTTCAAAATTGATTAGGTTGAGTGAGATGGTGTCGACACATGCATTGTTTGTAACGCCTTCACTTATATGTTTTTATTTTTCCAATTTGATTAGGTTCAGTGAGATGGGGTCGACATAGAGTCTCTCCTAGCTTTAATGACGATTTCATTTTGGGCGAGTTTGTGCTCAGATTGGCCGTCTACTCTCAACTGTCATGATGGCACATAAAAAACAGCCACCGTTTTTTTTTCTAATTTTATAGTTTTATGTTAATTTTGATTGCTTAATGGTATAGTAAAATGTTTAACACAAATTTAGGAAAGGATAAATTATATTGCAATGTGTAAATATATTAGAATGATATTTATTTTTATTTTGAAATTTCATAATATAAATATTTTTATTATAGTATATTTGAGTAAGAGGTAAAAAAAAATTATTTACATATTTTTATTATACATGTGTGTGTGTTTTAAATATATATGTATAAAATTGTTACATAAAGTCTATATGGTTTTTATATTTGATAAGTGTGTTAAAATAATCTATGTAATGTTTGTTTTCATGTAATGGATTTTTCATTTTAACTCAAGTTATTGAGAAAGGCTTGGAATTTGATTGGCATATGCCCTCGCGTCAAAATACTATTGAAAATCTTAAGAAACAGTTTTAAAGAATGGGCAAATAATTCACTAGAACTTATTTTCATGATAAAAAAATTTTAAAACGTTATTAATTTTTATTAATTTTTTATTAATAGGTTTTTTTAAGATACTTGTATACTTACATAAGTGAGTTTTCCTTCAATGAGGAAGGTTTTGCTTTCTTTCAATTTCTTCTTTTTCTTATATTGGCTTAAGCATTATTCAAATATGAAGTGGTGTCTTCACTTTCATTTCCTTTATTTTGTCTTTCTACCCTTCCTTTAGATGATAAGTTACTTTTCAAGCCCAAATGTGCCTCTCCAAGAGAGAGGTGGGTACAATTTTAGAAGGAGAAGTTGGTTTCCAACTCTAATACTGAAGAAATTAACTGAACCACCCAACAAGCATCAACAATTTATCATCTAGCTAATAAAAAATGGTTCATCCCCAATCTGTATTTAGGCTTGTCTTTATGTCCTTCATGGCCTACTTGAGATGTAGGCAAAGTTGGCAAAGCTCATCCTCACTTTGGATCCATTGAAATAGAACTTGAGTCTAGAATCTTCTAAGTAGTCAAATCTCATGCCTAAGTAGGCTATAACAACATTTATTCTATTTTTATTGAGTTTTAAGTAGGCAATAACAAAATTTAATCTATTTTTATTGAGTATTAATTTTTTGCATAGGCAATTGCAAACCACTAGCTATCACAATGCAATGTGGGGGACATTGCCACCTCGTGGCTCTTGTTTTTTTAATAAACTAGTATAGACCTATCTTAATTATGGCTTTATTAAGCGCCCATAGGGATCAAGTTTTCTTGAAGTGCAAACCCTTTTTAATTTACAAAAAGGTGTTCCTACTTGGGAGTGAAACGACCAACTTGCTTAATAGAAGAATGAGCTAAGTAACATTAATAATCATATAATCAAATAGTTTTCCAAAAATTTCTTTACTCGTCTTTCTTTAAAACTAATAATCAATAGAATAGTTAATGAGTAAAATAATCTATATAAAATTTTAAAATCTAGATTTAGAGAATAAATTGGAATTTGAAAGACATTTTACCATCAAATTTTAAACATTTATCCAAATGTTTTTGAAAAATGACTTGTTTTTCTCTATAACTAGAAATGAACATTTAGATGTTAGGGTTAACCTTGACTTGGGAATGAGCGATGCTCTTGGAAGCAAACTTTTATAAGTTTTTATTTTTAGTTTTTACTATTAATATTTTTATTTGAGATGACATGTGCCACATTAGCATTATATACGTGACACATCTAGCTCATTTGAAGTGTTAAAAATCCTTCTATGAAAAAGAACAGAAACAAAAACAAAATAACTTCATTCTAGGTCATTAAAAAAAAGATATATTAAGCTTTAGCGTGCATATATTTTGAAAAAGGCATACTATCCCTCCAATAGGAAAAAAGAATTGAAAAATAAACAATAAGAAAACTTTGATATAAAAAATATGAATTTCAATCGCTATATCACTAATGATGAAATGAGAAATAAATATTTAAAAATTTAAAGAAAAATGTAATTGAAAAAATACTTTGGTGTGAAAAAAATGAATTCCAATAAGGACAAACTAATACAAAACATCTGCGATCGTTCTATGTGCAGCTATTATTAAAATGAAGGTTGATCATTGACAAACGGAGAATTGAGATCGCACTTCTTCTTGTTTAGCCTCAGCTTGGGACAATGGGAATGCTGCATCCAAGTCGTCTAATCTATATCCATCCCCACCAAAAGACTCAATGATTGAATATCCCAAGCAGCAATATTGGTTCCTTCGGTGTTCGTAAATAGTTCTATTGGCGCTGAATCCTCTTAAGCAGACTGTGCCTGTATCCCATTCGTCAAGGCTTTTTCAGATCCCGGCAGCTTCCTTCATCTCTTGGAAACAAAGAACGAAGCAGTTGGAGAGAAGGCCTGCATCTATATATCCTTTTGCCGCTGTGACCTGCACCCTAAGGTTACCCATGTAGCTTGTACACGTCACAAGAAGCGCCTGCCATGTTCCAAATCGAATTCAATAATGGAAATCACAATTTTATGATCCATTGATTTACACATAAAACAAAAGAAAGGTTAAGGGTAACAATATCGAACCTAAGGGAGACCAGATGCCGAGAAATATAAGGTTTTAATCCCATATCCAGCGAGACATATCTGTTCTCCCGGCCCCGCCATATTTGACAATGAAAGCGTCGTGTTTGCCAGGGTTTTGTACATGCATTTAGCAGATGTCTATTGCAACATTCCATATGATAATAAGACTTTCATTTCTCTCTGTAATCTTTCCTACATGTAACAGTAATAATAGATGTATTTATAATGTACCTGTGGTCCTTTCAATTTAGTTACATAGCCCATCGCTTTACCCAGTATGAAGACTGCAAACGACATTTTCTTTCTATCTAGATCTTCTTTCACCTTGCGAAGAATGTCCAGAGGATTATCCAACATCTCCAAGGGTATCCCAACATGTAAAAGACCAAAACGGTTTCCCCAAGGTGCTTTACTGTTGGGTTTAAGCATCTGCTTCATGTCCTGCATATTTCCACTTGTTAGCAGCAACATTCATTTGACTATAATTAGAACTGCAACTATAAAAGTAGATAGTAGAGTTTATTAAATTATACCCTGGCTTCAGACCTGGCTCTCATGTTCATCGAGACTATCGCCGTTAATTTCAACTTTTCTACTGCACCGACACTCTTCTCATCTGCATTCAATATCTCAACAAAGATGACTAGTTAGTTAGGAAGTGAAAATACATACATCAGAAACAAAAGGGATTTAAGGATTTGGTTGCGGGACGACCAAGAGTTATCCGTAGGTAGCGTTGAAGTCCATTAAATACCACGCCTAGTAGCACATCATTCACGGTCTGTAAAACTATGCAGAGTTCAACAAAACAGAAAGCCACTTGCAAAATGTTTCAGAAAATAACAGTAGACGGATAAATTACCTAGTACCTACCCCTCCAACGGAATTTTTGATGGGCTGAATATCTCCCATACTGAAGGTGGCATAAGACATAACTTTAGGCATCCACTCAACTCCTGGAGGTCCCCGAATCGGTAAATTGCTATCGTCCATCCAGTTCAGTCTCAATAAACTGCTGATCAAATCGAGCAATGTCCACCACATTATAAGCACAACGGTCAACAGCCGCTGCCATACTAATTTATGAAGTGTAAACCAATGGATTTGGGATTTCTGAGATTCTGGCTGCTGCTGCAAGAGCTGTGTACATTCAGAAGTAGGAAGGGTGGGATTGTCAGCCCTGGTAGAGGAGGCAAACAATAAAGACATGAGAGAAGGTCCATCCCCGAGCGAATGATGTAGGTTAATAATCATCGTCGCCGATGCCGTGCTGGTCTCGTAGTTGAGAAAATGAAACTCCCAGCGAGGACGAGAAGGAGGAAACCGCCTGAGATGCATATCGGAAATATAGTCGTTTACATAGTCATCGTATTCGTTAAGTCCGGGAGGAAAGTTGGGAACAAAAACATGATCATCCACATTCACTTCCGTTTTCTTCCACTGGGCAACTCCCTTGTCATCCTTTGTCTGCAACCACACTCGAAAAATGACGTACTTAGTTAGATATAGTAAAACCATAACAAATAGATGAATATATAGAATAGTCGATGATACCATGATGCAAGAGAATCGTGGGTTGTTTGCCAAGAGGATATCCACGATAGCTTGTTTGGAGTGAGAGACGTCGACGAGCTGGTCGAACTCACAGATGATATGCACACACGGTGAAAATTCTGCAGTGTTGAGAATGTGCCCGGTCGGACTCACAGGAGGTGTTATTTGGCAATTCATCTCCTCATGGGTTTCACCATGAAATCCCATTGCCTTCTGCTGATCAAATGAATTGGGCGTGGAAAAAGAAAGCAGGCAATGTGCAATCTCAACGCTGGGCAGAAATGAAGTGTCTGCCGCATGAATTTTATAGGATGATTTCATTAATCACAAAACGTCGGCTGTTGGTTGATATACTTCTGGGTGCAGATGTAACCATGAAGAACGAATAAACGGTGATATGTGCAGTGTTGTTAGAATGTTAATGTCCCCCGTACAGTAGTAATTTCCTGGGAGAGAGGCTGGCATTATTAAAAAGTCGGTTTGCATTGCAACATTTATAATTCTGTAGTTGCAGAGAGATGGCAGTTGTTAAAATATAAAATTGAATCAAATCGAACTGCTGGCATTCTAGCTACCCGGCTGGCCGGCGGCGGTGTTTATTGCATGCCCTCTAAAAAACTCTTTACCCTCTTAAACGCTTGTCAGAGCATTTATAAATGTTTGCATTGCAACATTTATAATTCTGTAGTTGCAGAGAGATGTCAGTTGTTAAAATATAAAATTGAATCAAATCGAACTGCTTGCATTCTAGCTACCCGGCGGGCCGGCGGCGGTGTTTATTGCATGCCCTCTAAAAAACTCTTTCCCCTCTTAAACGCTTGTCAGAGCATTTATAAATGTTTGCATTGCAACATTTATAATTCTGTAGTTGCAGAGAGATGTCAGTTGTTAAAATATAAAATTGAATCAAATCGAACTGCTGGCATTCTAGCTACCCGGCGGCGGTGTTTATTGCATGCAGGGATCAAATTTGAAGGGCAGGGTCCCATTTCACTTTGAAGGGCTGAGAGATATTGAACCCTTCATAGTTGACATGTAAAAATAAATCCTTTTTTTCATTTGAAAATGTAAAAGTACATCAAAATTTCAGTGCTTTTAAACACCAGCTAGAGTTCAAAGAGTTCTCTGACTTGAAGCAGTGTGGTAACACCAAGTGGGGTAACCTCTTATCTAGGCCTGGTCTATGCAAGTAGTTTCAGAAAGGTACATAACATTACAAGAAGAAAGATACATAAGATTACAAGAAGAAAGGTACCAAAGATTTTATGCAGTGGACCTATCTTAAATTTACTAAAACCTAACTTCCACCTTGGAAGTTATTGAGTGAAATGTTTGGGGTGTTGTTGCTGAGCCAGCAGTGAACTGCTACGTGCTTAAGCCCAAAGCATTGAATAACTGGCTCGTTGATATTCATGAACTGCTTTCATGCAAGTTGCAACATACAACATCTTGACCGCTTTCATCTTATAATACCTAAAATAAAAAAATCAGAATTGGAATGAACGAATAGAACAATAGCAAGGACAACAAGTCTTCTGCTATTAAGATGCCGTGAATTAAAAAACCCTCACATAACCCAAAACTTTGAAAAAATCTTAAACTAACATCTTATAATACCTAAAATCAGAAAATCAGAATTGGAATAAAGGAAAACCCTCACATAACCCAAAACTTTGAAAAAACCTTAAACTAACATCTCATAATAACTCAAATCAGAATTGAAATAAACGAATTAAACAATAGCGAAGACAACACCTCTGAGTCTTCTGCCATTAAGATGCCCTGAATTAAAAAAACCCTCACATAACCCAAAACCATATCGCTAATGGTTTTTTTACTTCACAAAATTCCAAGTCTATAGTGTGGCTTCACACTTCTTGCCACCATATTAAACCCCATCACCACAGTTTGTAAAACCCTCTCATAATGTGATTTTCCTAGGACTTACCATAGTTTCAATGGTATACCTTATTCCATAACATAAACCCCTCCACATTAAAAATCAAGCATAAAAGTTTTACAACCAAGGTTTTTAAACCTTCACCCACATAGTTGTTATAAACATGCATGCATTTAATATAACCCCTTGTTCAATAGTTATAAGGTATAGGCTAGGGTTAGGACCCTTTGTCCTCTTTTAGATTTTGAGCATAGAAATAGCATTGTTTAGGTTCCAATAGCTGTACGTGCTAGGAATCAGTTATGTTAAGTTCGGAAGCCTAAGTTCTAATAGGATTGACAGCTATTCTTTTATTTCCACAACTTTAAGATTCAATCCAAGACCAGCTGTCAATCAAAGGTGCAATCATACGAACAGCCAATCAGCTTGAGGTAATCTGGTTGCGCTACATGGCTGCGCAGATCCCACCTGGAGAGTGAGACCTCCCGCCAAAATAAAACACAGACCAAAGAAATGACTTCAAAACCCTAACACTGCGCATAAGGCAGGAAGCCTATGAAAACCAAGGAGCATTCAATGCACCAACCTGGCTAACACCTCCACGAAATTCGAAACCCAAGTCTATAGTGTGGCTTCACACTTTTTGCCACCATATTAAACCCCATCACCACAGTTTGTAAAACCCTCTCATAATGTGATTTTCCTAGGACTTACCATAGTTTCGATGGTATACCTTATTCCATAACATAAACCCCTCCACATTAAAAATCAAGCATAAAAGTTTTACAACCAAGGTTTTTAAACCTTCACCCACATAGTTGTTATAAACACGCATGCATTTAATATAACCTCTTTTCCATAGTTATAAGGTATAGGCTAGGGTTAGGACCCTTTGTCCTCTTTTAGATTTTGAGCATAGAAATAGCATTGTTTAGGTTCCAATAGTTGTACGTGCTAGGAATCAGTTATGTTACATTCAGAAGCCTAGGTTCATAGGCGAAGTCACTTGGAAAAAAATATAAACACATGCATTAGTTCACGATGAATTAAATAAACCCTATAGCATAGGAACCTTACCTTTCAGAGTGGAAATTTAAGCGACAAAACCTTGTCATTCCATCCCTTGACATACAGAGGTAAGTCATCCTCTTGATAATGAACAATAAATAAATTAAATACATGTAAAATGAAAGTAAGACATAAATCATAGTAAGTATCAAGAGTGCCAATAAATAAGATGAGACACGGAAATTAATTTATAAGCGCATCAAAGTGTAGAATGGTACAATATAGACATCATCATTATACAGGAAAATCACACAAAGAAAACAGCGGACATAACTCAACGGACATAATTGAGGCTTAGTTCTCTGAACAAAGAATGAAGGTGTCCTTAATATCTAGCACTTTATTAGCCTACAAATTTTTGCTGAATCCGTAATAGAATAAATTGCTTTATGAGCTAAACCAGCATACATCTAGATCTACCAAGTACCAAAAGATCAAATACAAATATGTTAAGGTGTAAACATTTTTTCAGAGTGGAAAGGATGAGGATACATAATTTAATGTTTGTTTTTCTTTATATTGTTTTATATTAATGCAATTTTAAATAATTTAAATTTAATTTAAATGGACATGTTATTTTTAATAATATTTTTTTATTTTTTTATAAAGAATGTGTGTTTAACTTTAACTTTGATTAACACAGAAGAAGTTATATATCTCCTGTATTAGGCTGTAAAATGCACCTCTTTCCTACAATAAGATTGGGTTCTATTTCTATAAAAGCCGATATCTGATTGTAACCATCAATTTCCATTAGCAACACCTTAACCTGTTTGTAACTATAAATGTCCATTAGCTTAACCTGTTTGTAACTATCAATTTCCATTATCAGCAGCTTAACGATACTGTAACCTGTTTGTAACTATCAACTTCCATTATCAGCAGCGTAACGATACTGTGAGATTCATGTGTGTTTTAAAAAAATAAGCTAAACCTTTGACGTTCTGCACTATGATTTTTTGTATTTTTTTTTCCATAAGAAGGTGGAATCTATCCATGAATTTATTTCAGCAATCTAAATTACAATTTCAACTATTTTCTTCATCTTAAATTTAGCAGAAATGATTGCAATTTCAACAATTAAAATTGCAATTTTTACTATTTTCTTATCACCAGATTCAGGCCAAAATAGCCCCAAACATACAAATTGTCTAAACACTTAAATTACTGATATCAGTTATTAATTTCTTTTGTTCTTTATTAAAAATACACTTAAAAAATGTAACTATGGTTATCATTATTTAAGTTACGATTTTGTTTATAAAAAATACGTAGCAAATATACCAATCACCTCATTTTTAACTGAACTATTTTCTAACTGTCACATAAATATTTTTTAAGTTTTTAATCTCCAACAATCAACTTCCGACTTGTCGGTTCTTAGATGGGTTGTTGGTTGGCAACCTTATTGTCCTGACTTTTTGCCCTATGTTGCAATTTTCTAAACCTGTAACTATGGGTAATCTCCCGGTAATCGCGGGTTTTCGAAATTCATGCAAAATTATATGTAGGATTTGATTGTCAAGTGCTTAGCAAGTGGACTAATCAAGCTGTGAGTTGGCCTTCATTTATAATAAATGTCGAAAATGGTAGGAGCCACATGGATATAAATCGTTGGCCATGGAAGTGACATATATTATTTATAATTGCATCGAGAGAAGCTAGGAGTTTTCAGTTTAGTATGGGGAGATTTTGTTAGGTTGCTCAAGTTATACTAAAAAACACTTAAACCCAAATTTATTACTAAAAGGATCAAAATGTTGGAAGTGTAATTTTTTATGAACATTTAAAAATTTAAGATAAAAAAAACTTACACTTAAAGAACTTGGATCTCTCTATGTACTTTTTAGTTCCAAATTTAAAATAGAATTATACTAGTTTAACAAAAATAAAAAAAAATTCCCAATTTTATGTTATAAACATATTAAAAACTCATAATATAGCATTTTCTATGGCCACTCCCCCAAATTGTCAAACCAGTCGAAGGCAGAGGCTGAAGTTCTAATTTTGTTCGACTTAATCATTTCTATAATTCTACACTAACAGTTTTGTCAAAGTGTAATCGGTGAAATACTTAACACCTCTGTGTAAAAGTTTTTGCCCTGTACGTAGCAGAATAAATTGCTTTATCAGCTCAGTAAGAGTGTGTTTTATTTTTGGAAGAGCGGATATCTGGTTGTTACAATCAATTTCTATAAGCAGTAGCTTAACAATGATGTGACATTTACTTTTGTTTTAAAAACTATCATAGATCTATTTTAAACTCGGATTTATCAAGCATGTGATAGATTCAGCTTCTTGAAGTGTACATTTTTTTTATGGTCTCCCTCACTACTTGATAGATCCAGGTTTAAAATGGATATATGCTAGTTTAATTTTTTTATATTTTTATTTAAGTACATATGTAATTTATATTTTTCATTTTTTTATTATTTATGGCTAGTATAAAGTGGTGACAAGATCTCCCCATATTCAGTTGGAGACTTCTCTGATAAAAAAAGGAGGTCAGCTAAAGCTCAGACAATTTGCACCATGATACTATGATAATTTTTGGGTTTGTGGAACTTTTTTTTTATATTTCATTTCAGCTATTTTACTATCTTTTCTGTAACCAAAATTACAGTCCCAAAATTACAGTCCCAGTAATATAAATTGGAATTTAGTTATTTTTATATTTCATTTTAGCAATTTTTCTATAAACATTTATGTAACCAAAATTACAATTCCAATAATTTAAATTGGAATTTAGTTATTTTTTCATGACCAATCCCGGTCAAAATAACTTAAAATAAAATGTAAATCTTCTAAATATTAGCTAACTCCATTTTAATTGGTCATTAATATTGTCTTTTGTTAATTTTTCTAAAAAATACACTAAAAATATATTTATTTACCTATTTACTCAAATTATAATTTTGATTATTTAAATTACAATTTTGTTTATTAAAATATAAGCCAAATATACAAATCATCTCATTTTAACTTACTTTATTACTATTTTTTTTGATAGTCACATCTATTTATACATACTTATAAAAGTTATTTTTTAAATATTAATAGGAAGATATATTTTTTAATTTTTTAATCTCCTCCACTCAACCTCTGATTTGCCGAGTTGTTGGTTGGAAACCTTATTGTCGTGACTTTTTGCCCTATGTTGAAATTTTCCAAACGTGTTACTATGTTATCTCCCGGTAATGTCTGGTTTTCCAAATTTATGCATGCGAATCTGTAACCCTCCACGGAGAAACCACTGTGCAGAGCCCAAGACAACCACCCATCGGCCGCTAAGTTCATATTAAGCAATCCATCTTTAAATTTTAAATGAAGCCATGGGAATCCCTAAAAAACAAATTTGAAATCCAGAATAAGATGGATAAAATAGTGTACATACCTGTAACTTCATTTTTCTGCGTACCCAAATCACATTCACCAATTCTTGCTTCACTTATTTCGATTCCGAGTGATCCTAGGCTCCCAGAGTCTCTGCAAAAGGGGACTTATTCCAGTTAAGGAGGAAGGATATAAAGTTCTTCGCTGTTAAAAAAGATATGAAATAGAACCCAAATATGTTACTTCTTACTGAAGCTCGCTGGTAGCTAATTCATCTCTTCAGCCCACCTTTCCAAACTACTTCCGAACCCTTCCCGGGCTGAATGTGGACTGTGCGAACTGAATAGGGAATGATGGGAGCGGACTGACAACGTCTTGGGCCTTCCACAGTGCTAGGTTTCCCTCTCTGCTACTAGTTAAAGGAAAAGGTAAGGTTGGGTGTCTGGGAGCCTGCGTTCAAACCTAGAATCGCGATGACCGGGTTTCCCTCTCCTCACTGCAATTCTTTTTCAAAACTTTCCAAGCATGTTTGTCTCGGTTCTAATTTACCCACTCCTTCCGCCCTGCCCTCTGTAAGTAGAACGTTTGTGTCCTGAATCAACGACGAGCTTCAGTAAAATGGCCGACACAACTTCATCTTTTCCAAGATCAGTAGATTCCAAGAGCACCTCTACAATGCTATGCCATCTAGTCGGACGGACGGGGGTGTGAGACACAAACATGAAGAAGAAGAAGGAGGTGGGTAGTAGGTATGGCGAATCAGTACCCACGACCACTACTACATTGATATCACAAGTTACAACACTGCAGCTTGCAAGATTCATTTAAAACCAAAACAGTGGAAGCTGTGAGCGGACTCGTCACTCGGGGGAGGAGTTAATATGAAATGATAGATTACCAACTTCCAATTTAGTGATTACACTGATTTAAATTAGCTTGATTCACTGAGGTCCGAAATTCGAATCACTGTCTAATGTATTGACGGGTGTCACGGGTGACGGGTCCCATTGTCCACATGGCACAAGCCCCGGCCCCAACTGCCCCAGACCACTAAAAAACTATTGACGGGAAGATTTTGGATCAGCCCTTCCAGTGAAATTTTTATAAACATTTTACCATTTCTTGGTTGACGGGCATATTTAGTAATTGAATTTATTTAGCATGTTAAAAAAAAAACCGGTCTTCTATGACGGGTAAAAGGGTCCTTGATGGGCCCTGAAGGCTTCAAATTTGGAGCCTGATTGCATGCCCTTTAAAACTCTTTCCCAAACATAAACGCTTGTCGAGCATTGACCAAGTTTCCCATTATTAAATGGCGTGGGCTAGCTATGGAGCAAACCTCCCTGACATAGCTAGCTTATTCCTTATTAAATAACAAAAGAAACTAAAGAATCATGGTATTGTAAATGGAGTGAGCTAACGAACCGACCATTTGCACCAGCGCCCACCCAGAGCCGTCGACGGTCGAGCTCACCTCGTTAACTCTCCGTCGGGTCACTCCTCCATCGGCGCCTCTTCTTCGGCGTTTACCTTTCCGTCCGCCGCCCTGTCAGACAAAATCACGGCTGCATGCAGTTAATGCATGGCCAGCTACTCCCGTTTTGGAGAAAGTAGCGCCCCGGTGCCCGACTCCCCTCCCATGTTTCCTTCCTTGCTGCGGTCGAGCTCTCTTTCACAGCAGGTTTTGTTCACTAGAGGAGGTTTTAGAGCAAGAAAATGTCACAAGAAAGCATAATGTTAAGTTGGTTAAGGCTATAATCAAGAAAATCTTATCATCAAGAGGAAAACGACTATAATCAAGAAAATCCTACAGCAGTAGCTTTTGCAAACTTGACTTAAAAGGAGGAAGGGGTTATGTACCCTACATTCCGATTGATACATATCAATGTGAATGAACTCTGCGCTTGAGAGGACATAATTACACTGCAAGGGTTTCTGTTGGTTTTCTCCCTCAAGTTGGCTTGTATCAGAGTGAATTGTTTTTAGTTTTTTTTGTTTGTTTGTTTCAGCACGGCCATGCTATCTTTTCCATTTTTTCCTTATTTTATGTATTATATTGTCTGTATTTATTTTTTTCCCAATTTGCATTGCAGGTGCGTGAAAAAGAACAACAACAAGAGCGTTGGTTTGGTTTGAGAGAGACCGAGTTTGTTGCAGAGGCAGAGGTGAGGTATTCTTTTGTTTCAGAGGCAAAGGTGAGGTATCATTGTTGAATTGGAAACACATTAGTGAGGCATCAACTCAACGTGTCTGGTCTGAAAGACGGAGAAAATGGGGATCGTTGAAAATTGGTCTACCCCGTAGTCAGGTTTGTGCTTTTCTTTGAATCATGTGCTAGTGCTTTTCCTCGATTGTTTACCTAAATATCAAATAGGATGGAGTTGAAAAATCTAATAACAGACTAAAGACGTAGATACATGGTTTGTATTTCTGAATTCTACAGTCCCTCCTATTACAGGGCCTCTGGAGAGAACTCCTACGCAGATTTTCTTAAACTCTTGGAATAAACAGACAAAATTGAAAAAATAGCTTATAAGCTCAAGGTGCGCCGAAATTCTTAGGACATTTAAAAAAAATACTCAAGAACTTTGCAAATCTGCAAATAATATGGAAATAAAATAATCTGGAAAAAGCAAATAATCTGGAAAATTTGCACTGTAATTCTGTGCTATTGTTGCTGTTAAATCTGTGCCGTCAAAGGGTTTAGAGTTTAGGGTATTGGGGACAGAATTTCCCACTGTCTTCTTCCACATCGTAAGCCTCTGCAGTTCGCAGAGCGTTTTTATTCTCGTCATGTCCTCCGGCAACATCCATCAAGAGAAACAGAGCAGGCGAAGAAGGATCGAACCTTGGGCATGTCGGCTCCCTGGCGCCATTTACAGGACGAGAAGTCATAGATAAAAACAGAATCCATTGCCTCCCAGTGGGAGGGATGCCATCCCCCGATCATAACCAGATACTGATTCAACCACTTTTATTTAGGTTACAGTAGATGTAGCAGATATTAAAAATGACAGAGTGATATACATGAGACATTTTGATTTGGACTCAAATTTATTTATGCATCTACGATAAAATAGCTTGGGTATCTGACTTGCTGTTAAATCTGTGTCGTCAAAGGGTTTAGAGTTTAGGGTATTACAACTATAAATTTGGGTATGCAGATGTTCTTCTTCCTGTATGTTAGTGGGTGTGTGTCCCATTGCAGAGGAGCAAGAAGTTGATTTGTCTGACATTCATATCGATAAGTTCTCTACAAGGATTAAAACAATACCTGTCTGCCACAAGAGCTTAATATTACTGAAGCCCTTCAGTTTTGTTTACAGTATATCTCGGGAGAATACTTGAACACAGTCTGTTAACACTGCTAGCGATGGATAGCCAATCTCGGTCGGTTTTCCTCCTGCTCTAAAACCTCCTCCAGTGAACAAAACCTGCTGTGAAAGAGAGCTCGACCGCATCAAGGAAGGAAACAGGGGAGGGGAGTCAGGCACCGGGGCGCTACGTTCTCCAAAACGGGAGTAGATGGCCATGCATTAACTGCATGCAGCCGTGATTTTGTCTGACAGGGCAGCGGACGGAAAGGTAAACACCGGAGAAGAGGCGCCGGTGGAGGAGTGACCTGACAGAGAGTTAACAGGGTGAGCTCGACCGTCGACGGCTCTGGGTGGGCCCGGGTGCAAATGGTCGGTTTGTTAGCTCACTCCATTGTAAACATAGCAATGAAGGTTTGTGAGGCGTTGCCCAAGTTTCCCATCATTAAATAAAAAAACCTTCAATATATTGTATACATAGCAATAAACGCTTGTCAGAGGTTGCCCAATTAGTTTCTCGTTATTATGTCCCCGACAAGGGGATATATATGAATCACTCAACACAATTATTTGGAGTAATTTGTATTAACTTTAACAAAATCATATAATTTTTGCTATAGTTTGTATCAATTATTTTTGGGGAATTATTTAAATTTTGATTTATCTTGCTTCCTATTGGTTTATATAGGTGACGTACACCTGGTACTTTGTGCCCCAAGACCCAGTAGCAAGCTTGCGTAAGCATAAAATGATTAGTTTGTGCCAGACATCCTACCCTGTGTGGACACAAACTGTTATTACAGTGTTAGTTATTTTTTTAATATATAAAAACACCTTTAGGTCACTTCAATATGATCCTACCAGTCCCAAACAATTGAATTTCACTCCTCACTTACCTATCACTTCACAAATATTTGAATCCCAATCTTGATCTATTTTCACTTCATAAACTACCTTCAAGATATGTGACTTCAATTCGGACCTACTTGTCAAAAATAATTGCACTTTATAAATAGTTGAATTTCAATCGTGATCTACTGTTATTTCATAAACCACCTTCATCATAACTCACTTCAATTCAAAAGTAATTATACCAAATAATTGAATTGCAATTCTGATATACCTATCACTTCAAAAGTAATTGAATTCCAATGTTGACCTACCTATCATTGAAGAAATAAATTTAATTTCAATCCTAATCCAGTGTCACTTCATAAAGCACCATCACAACCTCCCAAATAAATCAATCCTAACCTCCCAAATAATTCAATCTTAACCTAGATGTCACTTCAATCTGAACCTACCTAACTGAAATAATTGAGTTTCAATCATAATTTACTTGTCACTTCATAATCTTTATAGTTTCCCAAATAATGCGATGGCCATAAATTGATATTCAATCTTTAAGGTTTGTAAAACTTATTGGGAAGTCGGTATCTTGTATCTTGTTCCATGCTAAATGCATTCAATTCGAACGATGAAAATTCTCTGCAAATAGTGCAGCATGTCCAGGAAAACAAATTTGTATACCATGTACACATTTTCCCTTCCTACCCGAGCAATTCTATGCCAGAGTCTGTATACGATGGAGTGGCATGACCATTACCAGCTCTCCTGTTTCTGTTTCAAGCACACAATCTTCATTTTCTTCTTCTGTTCCGCTAGCTTCATTGTTTGGTTGTTTGCTTTTCAGCTACAAACTTAGAAGGACGAGGAAGACCAGTTGCTTGCTTGCTCTTTACCTGTAGACTAAGATGAGGGAAGGAAGGTTTGTTTGCTTTATATTTCAATTGAATTTTGGATTAGTTAATTTGTACCATGCTCAGTTAATTGAATTTCATTTTGGTTTCCATTTCAAAAATAAGAAATTTACCTATTGCACTAGATCTACTCTAATTAGAAGCTAGGCAGCATAAAAAAATCCATCGTCTTGGTTGCACCCTAATTAGGAATGCATTTCAAATTGAGGCAACAAAATAATGAGTATGAACAAGATTGAACAGTGATAGTGTGGTAACTAGGGAAAATTCCATTGATATAACTGAAACAGTCCCATTGTCTAAGAAGGCAGATTAATTTTGGGTTTTATGCGACTGAATCACTAAATCGTTGCTTAATATTTTAATTAATAATGGAAGAGTTCATTTTATTGATTCACAGCGTGGCACTTTGTTCAATTTCATCGGTTGCTTCTATTTACAGATCATAAAAATTTACTGATTGCTCTGTGTGCACTCTGATTAGGTATGCGTTTTCTACTGTTGGTTTATAGGCTTGGACAAGCGAAGGACATTACTTACAATGCAATCGAGAAGGAAAAGGAAGGCCTTCAACAACAATTTGGCAACGTAAAAGAAAATGCAGGCCAAAGAGAAAGCCAAGGAGAAAACCAGAGCTACTCAGCAGAAGGCGGCGGAAACGGGGCAGGCTGTTTCGGATAAAGCTAGGGAATAGAAAGAAGCCGTCAAAGAAACGGCATGGGGAGCTGCCAAACGAACCAAGGGAAGCCTAGAAGAAGCCCAAGAGCAGGTGAGGAAAAAAGCCCGTGCGATGGTAGAAAAGGCAGGCGAGATGAAAGAATATGTTGAGCAGAAAATGTTTGAGGTATCCCAACGAGCCAAGGAGACTTGGGAGAAGGCTCAGGGTAAGGGTAATCAAACCCTGGAACAGGTCCAAGAACAGGAACATGCGAGGGAAAAAGCTCATCAAATGGCAGAGAAGGCAGGGGAGACAAAAGAGTCCCCTAGCAGAAGCAGTCAGTGTTCGTTTACTGGCTACTGGCACAATGGAAGAAGCTGCGCGATTCCGGCAGGAGGCGACTTTGACAGGCGTCCAGTTTGGCCTTGCAGCATCGTCCAGATAAATTGTAATTGTAATTGGGCGCACGAAATAGAGAAAAATAATGGGCAATGGGATCCTTGTTTACAGAGCAATTCTGAGGCAAATAATATATTTTAACTCAGTTAAAACCCATTTTCATGCCATTTCAATTGTAAACTGCCTTTGAACTCTAAATGTAAAGAATGTGTACTAAAGGTAAAGAATGTGTATGTATGCTATTCAAGTTAAACAAAATATAGCACTTGTTTTTACTTTTTTTGGTTGGGAGTACACTTTTAACCAGTTATGAACCTTAACGACTCTCTAATCCTTGGTAATGAGCTTATAATTTTCTTGTTCTGACCATTGAATATTCTCGACAAAACCGGCTAAATAATTGTACGGGAAACTGTTTTCCTGGGAAAGTTACCACCCAACCGCCTGCTAAATAATTGACATTGTACGGAAAAGGAAAGGGCTCTTTTGTTGAAAGACAGACACCCGACATAATCCAAGTTCATTTCTGCAAAGTAGCGTCATGCAGAGAATTGCTAATTCAAGAGAATTACCAATTCCACAGTAACTCTAAAAATCACGGTTATTGTAACTTCTCCTGAAGTTTCCTAAAAATTTAAATTTCTTAATGTCATCATCTTGAAAAAGAACCAGCTTTGCTTGTTGCAGCACTAATGTGAAGGATGGTGACGCTGTCACAGATAGTTTAGACTACTATCAGCATTTTTTTCCAGAAAGGCAGTGAATTGCAATAGCTAGTATTAAGTTCTAATTTTACAATAAGATGCTTAGATGCTTAGAGGTATTTATTGACCAAAGTTAAATGCTCATGGTCGGACGATTACTTAATTGGAAGCCATGCTTAAATTATACAGTATGGTGCCGGCAGATAGTTTAGACTACAATACTCCTTTTTATTCATAAAGACACTGAATCTCAATACCTATTATTAAGTTCTGATTTTACTATAAGATGTTTATAGTGGTAGTTATTTATTGAGTGTCATGTCCCCTCAAAGTGGCCATTAAAGTGTTGACCATACTGGACTCCTAGGAGGGGCTCAATTTGACATTAATCATGCTCCCTAGGGAAACTTTGTAATAATTAATTAAGTACGGCATGTATCTAAGTTTTATTTTCCATTTTAATTATTATTGCTAATTTATGAGGTGTAAATAAGCTTCCTAGTCAGGTGGGGCGCATTGGACAAGTATACTAGCCAAGGAAGGAAAGAGGAAACACTATGACAAAAGCTGTCATAGGAAACAAAGAGGAAAGTACCAAAAAGCAGATAAAAAGCAGTCAGGGATAAAGCAGGCAAGTTTTTAAAAGGGAGGGTGTAGTTTCCTCTTATGGAACTCAGAAAAGCAGTCAGAGAAAAGCACGAAAGTTTTCAAAGGAAAGAACAGTTTCCATAGGAGTTTGGAAAAGCAAAAAGGGTGTCATAACTCAAAAAAAGAAACTTTTGACTTAGAGAGGGCGCAGTTTCTA
>LPNX011186646.1:719496-720921 GCA_001517045.1 Pseudotsuga menziesii | reverse complement strand
TTCATGATGTTGATGGTGATGATGATGATGATGATGTTCATGATGTTGATGGTGATGATGAGGAGGATGATGATGATGATGATGTTCATGATGTTGATGATGAGGAGGAGGAGGAGGAGGAGGATGTTCATGATGTTGATGGTGATGATGATGATGTTCACGATGTTGATGGTGATGATGATGATCATGTTGATGATGATGATGATGATGATGATGAAGGTGATGAGGATGATGAGGATGAGGATGACGATGACGATGAGGAAGGTGATGATGATGACGATGACGATGAGGAAGGTGATGATGATGATGATGATGATGATGATGATGATGATGATGTTCATGATGAGGATGATGATGGTGATGATGAGGATGATGATGAAGGTGATGATGAGGATGATGTTCATGATGTTGATGGTGATGATGATGATGAATGATGATGATGTTCATGATGTTGATGGTGATGAATGATGATGATGATGAGGATGATGATAATGAATGATGATGTTGTTCATGATGTTGATGGTGATGAATGATGATGATGATGAGGATGATGATAATGAATGATGATGTTGTTCATGATGTTGATGGTGAGGATGATGATGAGGATGATGAGGATGATCTTCATGACGTTGATGGTGATGATGATGATGAGGATGAGGATGAGGATGTTCATGATGATGATGATCATGTTGATGATGATGATGAAGGTGATGATGATGATGAGGATGACGATGACGATGAGGATGATGATGATGATGTTCATGACATTGATGGTGATGATGATGATGAGGATGATGATTATGATGAAGGTGATGATGAGGATGAGGATGATGATGATGATGTTCATGATGTTGATGGTGATGAAGATGATGATTATGTTCATGATGTTCATGATGAGGATGATGATGATGATGTTGATGGTGATGATGATGAGGATAATGATGATGATGTTCACGATGTTGATGGTGATGATGAATGATGATGAATGATGATGATGATGATGATGATGATGAAGGTGATGAGGATGATGAGGATGATGATGACGATGTTCATGATGTTGATGGTGATGATGATGAGGATGATGAGGATGAGGATGTTCATGATGATGATGATCATGTCGATGATGATCATCATGTTGATGATGATGATGATGATGATGATGATGATGATGATGTTGATGGTGATGATGATGAGGATGATGATAATGATGTTCGCGATGTTGATGGGCATGATGAATGATGATGATGATGATGATGATGATGATGTTCATGATGTTGATGGTGATGAGGATGATGATGATGTTCATGGTGTTCATGATGTTGATGATGAGGATGATGATGAGGATAATCATGATGATGTTGATGGTGATGATGATGAGGATGATGGTGATGGTGATGAGGATGATGATGATGATGTTCACGATGT
>LPNX011186646.1:681996-716996 GCA_001517045.1 Pseudotsuga menziesii | reverse complement strand
ATGAGGATGTTGATGATGTTGATGGTGATGATGATGATCTTGTTGATGATGGTGATGATGATGATGATGATGAAGGTGATGATGATGATGAGGATGAGGATGAGGATGATGATTATGAGGATGATGATGATGTTCATGTTGTTGATGGTGATGATGATGATGATGATGATGATGATGTTCATGATGTTGATGGTGATGATGATGATGGCAATGATGGCAATGGTGATGATGATGATGATGATGATGAAGGTGATGATGATGAGGATGATGACGGTGATGAAGGTGATGATGATGATGATGAGGATGATGATTATGATGTTCATGATGTTGATGGTGATGAGGATGATGATGATGTTCATGATGTTCATGATGTTGATGATGAGGATGATGATGATGATGATGGTGATGGTGATGATGATGAGGATGATGATGATGATGTTCACGATGTTGATGGTGATGATGAATGATGATTACGATGATGAAGGTGATGATGATGATGAAGATGATGATGATGATGTTCATGATGTTGATGGTGATGATGATGAGGATGATGATGATGAGGATGTTCATGATGATGATCATCATGTTGATGATGATGATGATGATGATGTTCATGATGTTGATGGGCATGATGAATGATGATGATGATGATGATAATGTTCATGATGTTGATGGTGATGAGGATGATGATGATGTTCATGATGTTCATGATGTTGATGATGAGGATGATGATGAGGATGTTGATGGTGATGATGATGAGGATGATGATGATGATGTTCACGATGTTGATGGTGATGATGAATGATGATGATGATGATGATGATGATGAAGGTGATGATGATGATGAGGATGATGATGATGATGTTCATGATGTTGATGGTGATGATGATGATGAGGATGATGATGATGTTCGTGATGTTCATCATCCTCATCCTCATCATCATCCTCATCATCATTATCACCATCCATGATGATGATGATGATGATGTTCATGATGTTGATGGTGATGATGATGATGAGGATGATGATGATGTTCATGATGTTCATCATCCTCATCATCATCATCACCATCCATGATGATGATGATGATGATGTTCATGATGTTGTTGGAGATGATGATGATGAGGATGATGATGATGAGGATGATGAAGGTGATGATGATGAGGATGATGATGATGAGGATGATGAAGGTGATGATGATGAGGATGATGATGATGATGTTCATTATGTTGATGGTGATGATGATTATGAGGATCATGATGATGAATGATGATGATGTTCATGATGTTGATGGTGATGATGATGAGGATGATGATGATGATGAATGAGGATGATGTTCATGATGTTGATGGTGATGATGATGAGGATGATGATGATGATGTTCATGATGGTGATGATGATGTTGATGGTGATGATGGTGAGGATGATGATGATGATGATGATGATGATGATGTTCATGATGTTGATGATGATGATGATGAGGATGATGATGAGGATGATGATGATGATGTTCATGATGGTGATGATGATGATGATGATGATGATGGCAATGATGGAAATGGTGATGATGATGATGATGACGATGGTGATCATGGTGATGATGATGTTCATTATGTTGATGGTGATGATGATTATGAGGATGATGATGATGAATGATGATGATGTTCATGATGTTGATGGTGATGATGATGAGGATGATAATGATGATGTTGATGGTGATGATGATGAGGATGATGACGATGATGATGATGATGATGATGATGTTCATGATGTTGACGGTGATGATGATGAGGATGATGATGAGGATGGTGATGATGATGAGGATGATGATGATGATGTTCATGATGGTGATGATGATGATGATGATGGAAATGATGGCAATGGTGATGATGATGATGATGACGATGGTGATGATGAAGGTGATGATGGTGAAGATGATGATGATGAAGATGAACATGATGAAGATGATAATGATGATCATGGCGATGTTGATGATGATGATGATGGTGATGATGATGTTGATGATGAGGAAGGTGATGATGAGGAGGAGGAGGATGATGATGATGATGACAACGATGCTGATGATGTTGATGTTCATGATGATGATGACAACAATGGTGATGATGATGTTCATGATGTTGATGGTGATGGTGATGATCATGTTGATGATGATGATGGAGATGATGAAGCTGATGATGAGGATGAGGATGAGGATGATGATAATGATGATGAGGATGAGGATGATGATGATGATGATGGCAATGGTGATGATGTTGTTGATGATGATGATGAGGAGGAGGAGGAGGAGGAAGGTGATGATGATGATGATGATGATGATGATGGCAATGGTGATGATGTTGTTGATGATGATGAGGAGGAGGAGGAGGAGGAAGGTGATGATGATGATGATGATGATAATGATGAAGTTGATGATGATGACGATGGTGATGATGATGAAGATGAAGATGAAGAAGATGATGATGATGAACATGTCAATGTTGATGATGATGATCGATGATCAATGATCACGGTGATGATGATGATGATGATGAAGATGAATATGAAGATAATGAAGATGATGATCATGTTGATGATGATGATGATGATGATGATGATGATGATGATGAGGAAGGTGATGATGATGATGATGTTGATGACGACGATGGTGATGATGATGTTCATGATGTTGATGGTGATGATGATGATGGTGATGATGATGGTGGTGTTCATGATGATGATGATCATGTTGATGATGATGAAGGTGATGATGATGATGAGGATGAGGATGACGATGAGGATGATGATGATGATGTTCATGATGTTGACGGTGATGATGATGATGATGATGATGATGATGATGATGATGATGACGACGATGATGAAGGTGATGATGATGATGAGGATGATGATGATGATATTCATGATGATGATGGTGATGATGATGATGAGGATGATGATGATGTTCATGATGTTGATGGTGATGATGATGATGATGATGATGATGATGATGATGATGATGATGATGATGATGATGATGACGACGATGATGAAGGTGATGATGATGATGAGGATGAGGATGACGATGAGGATGATGATGATGATGTTGATGGTGATGATGATGAGGATGATGATGATGATGTTGACGATGTTGATGGTGATGATGAATGATGATGAATGATGATGATGATGATGATGATGATGAAGGTGATGATGATGATGATGATGATGATGAATGATGATGTTCATGATGTTAATGGTGATGATGATGAAGATGATGATGATGAGGAGGAGGATGATGATGATGAGGATGATGATGATGATGTTCATGATGTTGATGGTGATGATTATGATAAGGATGATGATGATGGTGATGATTATGATAAGGATGATGATGATGGTGATGATGATGAAGATGATGATGATGAGGAGGAGGATGATGATGATGAGGATGATGATGATGATGTTCATGATGTTGATGATGATGAACATGGCGATGTTGATGATGATGATCGATGATCAATGATCATGGTGATGATGATGATGATGATGAAGATAAATATGAAGATAATGAAGATGATGATCATGTTGATGATGATGATGATGATGATGATGATGATGATGACAATGGTGATGATGATGAAGATGATGAGGAAGGTGATGGTGATGATGATGTTGATGACGACGATGGTGATGTTGATGTTCATGATGTTGATGGTGATGATGATGATGATGATGATGAAGTTGAAGATGATGGTGATGATGATGGTGATGATGATGATCATGTTGATGATGATGATGATGATGATGATGATGAAGGTGATGATGAGGAGGAGGAGGAGGAGGATGATGAGGATG
The DNA here is from genome assembly GCA_001517045.1 of Pseudotsuga menziesii. NCBI lineage: Eukaryota > Viridiplantae > Streptophyta > Pinopsida > Pinales > Pinaceae > Pseudotsuga > Pseudotsuga menziesii. The sequence continues at coordinate 713,141 of LPNX011186646.1, read as the reverse complement.
ATGATGATGATGTTCATGATGTTGACGGTGATGAGGATGATGATGATGATATTCATGATGTTGATGGTGATGATGAGGATGAGGATGAGGATGATGTTCATGATGTTGATGATGAGGATGATGATGAGGATGATGATGATGATGGTGATGGTGATGATGATGAGGATGATGATGATGATGTTCACAATGTTGACGGTGATGATGAATGATGATGATGATGATGACGATGATGAAGGTGATGATGATGATGAGGATGATGATGATGATGTTCATAATGTTGATGGTGATGATGATGATGAGGATGATGATGATGTTCATGATGTTCATGATGTTGATGATGAGGATGATGATGAGGATGATGATGATGATGTTGACGGTGATGATGATGAGGATGATGATGATGATGTTCACGGTGTTGATGGTGATGATGAATGATGATGAATGATGATGATGATGATGAAGGTGATGAAGGTGATGATGATGATGAGGATGAGGATGATGATGTTCATGATGTTGATGGTGATGATGAGGATGAGGATGATGTTCATGATGTTGATGATGATGAGGATGATGATGATGATGTTGATGATGTTGATGGTGATGATGATCATCATGTTAATGATGGTGATGATGATGATGATGATGAAGGTGATGATGATGATGAGGATGAGGGTGAGGATGATGATTATGAGGATGATGATGATGAATGATGATGATGTTCATGTTGTTGATGGTGATGATGATGATGATGATGATGATGATGATGTTCATGACGTTGATGGTGATGATGATGAGGATGATGTTCATGATGTTCATGATGTTGATGGTGATGATGATGATGATGATGATGATGATGGCAATGATGGAAATGGTGATGATGATGATGATGATGATGATGGTGATGATGATGACGATGGTGATGATGATGGTGATGAAGATGATGATGATGAAGATGATGATGATGAAGATGATGAAGATGATGTTGATGGTGATGGTGATGGTGATGATGATGATGAGGATGAGGATGATGATGAGGATGATGATGATGATGTTGATGATGTTGTTGGAGATGATGATGATGAGGATGATGATGATGATGATGATGAAGGTGATGATGATGAGGATGATGATGATGATGTTCATTATGTTGATGGTGATGATGATTATGGGGATGATGATGATGTCGATGATGTTGATGGTGATGATGATGATGATGATGACGATGATGATGATGTTCATGATGTTGATGGTGATGATGATGAGGATGATGATGATGTTCATGATTTTGATAGTGATGATGATGATGATGGAAATGATGGCAATGGTGATGATGATGATGATGGAAATGATGGCAATGGTGATGATGATGATGATGGAAATGATGGCAATGGTGATGATGATGATGATGACAATGGTGATGACGATGGTGATGACGATGGTGATGACGATGGTGATGATGGTGATGATGAAGATGATGATGAGGATGATGAGGATGATGAGGATGATGAGGATGATGTTCATGATGTTGATGGTGATGATTATGATAAGGATGATGAAGGTGATGATGATGATGATGATGATGATGATGACGACGATGGTGATAATGTTGATGATGATGATGATGATGGCAATGATGGAAATGGTGATGATGATGATGATGACGATGGTGATGATGAAGGTGATGATGGTGAAGATGATGATGATGAAGATGAATATGATGAAGATGATAATGATGATCATGGCGATGTTGATGATGATGATGATGTTGATGATGAGGAAGGTGATGATGATGACGACAATGGTGATGATGATGTTCATGATGTTGATGGTGATGATGATGATCATGTTGATGATGATGATGATGATGATGGTGATGATGAAGCTGATGATGACGACGAGGATGAGGATGATGATAATGATGATGAGGATGAGGATGATGATAATGATGATGGCGATGGTGATGATGATGATGATGAGGAAGGTGATGATGATGATGATGATGAAGATGAATATGAAGATAATGAAGATGATGATCATGTTGATGATGATGATGATGATGACAATGGTGATGATGATGAAGATGATGAGGAAGGTGATGATGATGATGATGTTGATGACAACGATGGTGATGATGATGATGATGTTGATGACGACGATGGTGATGATGATGTTCATGATGTTGATGGTGATGATGATGATCATGAAGTTGAAGATGAAGATCATGTTAATGATGATGATGATGAACGCCATTTTTGGTTTTACAAAACATGCACTTGATTTGTCTGCACATAACGCGCACGTGTTTTGTTTTTATATAACGCGCACACGTTATGTTTAGTTAAATCGTGCTCGCGTATTGTTTAAATTCAAAAATTTATTCCCTCCAAATGATAAGGCTGAGCCTCCACCCATGCTTTTGTGGAATTCCTATGCCTATGTGTCTGCTTTGTACTTTTCTTCGGATTCAACATGCCTGTGCCTTGGAGTATGATCAACCATGGCTAATTCAACATTATATCCAAATTTTCAATATGCTCGTGTTTAGCGGTTCGTCTGATTATGTTGCACACCTCCATTTTTTATGAGATTTTAGAAACAGATATGGTTGTTTTTGCAGATTCTAAATATGTAAATTTTAACAAGAATACATAATTTTTTCTATTTTTTTCTTATTTATCTTCTGTCATCACTCCTCAACTCAAAAAACACACTGGTAGTGTTTCATCCATATCTCTTTCATTTCTCAACCATTTAAAAAAAAATTGTATGGTGCACTAAAGAACACCAATCTCTACATGTTATAAAAAAACTCATTTCCAAATAATTGCATTAAGACATTCAAACACTGCACCCACAAATGGTGTACCGTTTTCGAGGTTTGATCTCTTAGATAATTAAAAACAAAATTAAAAATATTATTTTTATTATTGGAAAAATAGTCGTGCACTAGTCCTATATGTTCTCTATATGTATACCGGTTTTCGTAAGTTTATTCCATCATTTAGACACTCAGACATTGCACCCACAAAAACATATACCTTATGTACCTTATAATTTGTCACAAAAATAAAATGTGCCCGTTAAAATTTATCTAACTTTAGATAGTTAACAACATTTTCAATAGAAAAAATATATATATTTGGAAAGGTCATTCAATTTCCTACATTTCTTGTTTTTTACTGATCGCAAGATTCATTGTGTAAGTGTCTCAAAATATCCATGCAAGTTGATGGATGTCTGTTTTTTTCAATTTTGTATTGCATCTAATGCGCCAAAAGAGACCCTCAACTTCTTGCACACACCCAAATCTAAGATAGAAAATCATTAAAGACCTTCAAGGTCTGTCTCAACAAGTATAAATTAAATATCATAACATTCCATTAAATAAACTTAAACATAATTTACCAAACAGAGAAGGCATCATGACCATCCATGTGGTCCAATATCAAACCTCTGTATTATTATAAATTCCACAGTTCTAATCTCGTAATCAAGTATTGCATCCCTTTACTTAACTCATTTTTATAAAATAGCTTACAGTCCTATTTATTACAGTCATCCTTCTAATAAAACATAAAGTATTTAAAGGTCCCATCTAAATCTACACACAGTCGTCGCATAACATTAAACAATTAATAATTAAAACCCATTTTGCCAACAGAGGTCGCGACATCGATTCCTATGGATGTCCAGACCCAAGGCAAAAACAATAATAACAAACCATAGCATTTTATACACAAACAATAAGCAAATCATATAACCATCTTTACACAAGCCACGCTATACATCCAATGTATGCGGGGTGCAATTTATAAATACTTTAAATGCTATGTAATAAACAAATGCATACGCTAACAGTGAGGTCGTAAGAACCTAACTACATTCACAGCCTCGGCCAACGTTTTTAATTCAACACACAGTCTTTCTGACATAACCCTATAGTAAATGTTGGTCATCATGGGTTCCCCACCCATGGCTCTTCACAGTCCACATCGCATAAGAAATAGAAACAATAATTAGAACCCTACACTAAGTTATCGCAACACTGTGGGAAAGGCTCATGCCATTCACGGTATGGCCTATACCCACGTTGTCAATGAATTACAATATAAAAACTAAACAACATCATTATATACAGAGCATTCAAGAGTAGGCGAATGCCTTGTTACACACCCATCTGAACAAACAGAATAATGCATTATATTCATCTTGTACACAGCATAAAATAATAACCACGGTAATCAAATAAAAACAGTATTTATCCATTTACATAGTAGGTATCACGATTCTCTACACAGCCGTCATTTAAGACCAAGAACCAAGTTACACAGGCATGCCAATGGGATAACACACCATTGCAAGCAATGGTGCAGCCCATGGCTAAAAGGCCCAAAATCAAAATAATGATTTACATACCCAAACTTATTTACACAAAGTCGAATGTCTTATGAGTTACTTCATGGCTTAACGCCTTAAAAAAAATAATAAAACCCAAGTCTGTAATCTTAAGCCCAAAGGAGAAATCGAAACCCATAGCATAAAACCCCAACCATGCAACAAATCCAAACGCAGTCTACCCAAAAGGGCCGAGAGGTAGAAAGTATAGACTTTCTCATAGGCTTACCATGGCCACTACGCAAACACCTAGGAGCCGACAGCGAAGTATGGATCTACCCCTCTTTCGATACCCTGTCACCTGCAACCAAAATCAAATACGATATGGTTGAGAAGTATGGCAACGTTACGAACCTTACACCAAAACAATATGCAGGCATAAGAACCCAAAACGAAGCTTACCTTATGGCGTAAAGGTCGCCTCCATGTTTTCTCCCTGCGAATAGCCAAATTACACAAACCCCAAATGACAAGCATTTTGACAAAGCCATCGTGTGCCAAATCCTTAAGCTTGGGGTTGTCATGAAACCCAAGTGCATTAATGGCATTAATGATTCTAGCTGGTTCCATTATCAAGCCAAAAAAAACCCCACTCTCCATAGTTTCAATCTCGTTGTATTATCATGACCTCCAATACAAACCTTAAGCCCTGTTGACATATGGTACAACCATATGTTATATTCGCTACCCCTTTCATATCACCATGTAACAATTACAACATATACATTATAATAAGGTTAATATATTACAATGATAAGGTTTAAGTGTAGAGTCCATATATGGTCTGCGCTAGCCTTAAGTCAACCCCAAGACTTATGTATTAATATAATGTATGTACCATAGGTTTAAGACTTCATAACATGTGAACCTTAGCCATTAATCCATAAAGTTAACACCATACAATTAAGCCCTAAGCTTATGCTTAGTGAACAAGGCATATGTAATATGCCATGTTAAATACTTTAACCCTCATAAAAATCAATGGCTTGGTTTTGAAGGCCACATACTTAACCTGCAAATAGAAAACATAAGAAGTGTTAATAGTTTTTAATAAACTAAAAAATAAACCGTAATTAATACCAACATGTGAAATAAAGAGTTACAAGACCATAAGGAAGCATAAGTACTGAACAGGAATCTAGCAGTAATAGTTAAAATTGACAAGAATAGGATGTAAACTTGTTATAAATTAGAGTCGGTAAAGGAACCAAAGTCCACCAGCAGTATTCTCTTTAAGGCCCCATCGCAAAGTATGAACTGCATGTGAAATAGAATAGGTGCCTTAGTTCAGAGAACTAAGTAAGCCCGCAAACAAGTAAACACCTTTACCTCTCAAACCATCATGGGAAAACGAGTCCCGCCACTCCGCCCACTTTGTTTCCACAAACAAAGTTAAGTTAGGACCTTATAATTAACAAATGCGACTATGCAGAAAGGACGAAGCATTTACACCAATGACGACACAAGCGACAAAAGTATAAAGATAATACTAAAGCAGTAAATAGTAGTACGATATCATAATTAAAATACATTAAAAATAATAACTGAAAGTAAACAGCAGAGCATAAGAACAACTTACGAATAAACAATGGTACATGAAGTGTATGATACAGTTCCTCAAGTGAATAATGTTCTGTCTAGGTAGTTTCTACTAGCCTATAAAAAAAAAAAAATTTCGATTTTTGGGGACATTACAGTTGTAATCATTCTTTGTCGATTATATATCATACTTTAAGATTGTTTGTTGTTTTTTTTAGCCTCCGCATCAGTGGAGGTTTTTCCTAGCGTATATCATGTTCTCTATGGTTTGATTTATTTGTGTCTTTGGATTATTGATGATATCTATCTATATTGTAATTGTGGATTAAAGTTTTAAAGTTCAACCATCATTCTTTATTGCTTAAACACTAACAAGTTAGGATATGAGTCGACGTGCCATTTTTCACAAATCATCATTGTAGTTTATGATGCAAATGTGCCAATGGCTTTGTGGGACCTTTGCACACATTGGTTTGTTGCTTGGTTTTCTTTACAAAACTTTGCACCTCTTACCAATGTTTTTGTGGGAACATTACACAATATTATTTTACTTTACTCACAAGAAATATTTGTGCATCTATATTGTTTACAATATTCTTCTATGTCCATGCATATGTGTGCATTTGTAACCAATGTGATGGTGGTATAATTGTTTTTATGTGACCTTCTCATTTTCCCATATGTATTTCTTCAAACTAGCTATGAGAGAGGTCTATTAGCAATTTCATCGGGTCTATTAGCAATTTCATCTTATTCTCTTTACTTTTGGTCCACTTGATTTTGATGTCTTTAACCTTTTTTATCCTTTGACATCAATGACAACATACATTCAACAATTGTTTCCATTTATTAATACCATTAATAAAGAGAAATTAAATAAGTATTGTTATCATTAGATAATAATATTATAAATAATAATAATTATGAAATTTAAAGTAAAATTATAAGGAGAAATCTGCCGTAATTAGACAAAGGTAACTCCATGTGTATACCTATGTGTATATATAAATATATTTTGATTTAAAAAAAATATCAACTCTATACATTATATTAGAACCATGAACCCTACGCGTATGGACACCCTCCATATAAACTTTAGATATAAATAAATTACAAATGCATTGTCATATTAAAATCCATTATCCAAACCAAGGTGGAACCAGAGTTTCGAAACCTCTCTCTATATATATATATAATCAAAGCTCAAGCAGGGTCGCCACTACATTAAACAAGAAGTCATGACACTTTAAACAATCAATGGAGAACATGTATTTGCATCATAGTATTAACGTCGTATAGTCTATTACCAAGGGTTTGATTCACAGATAATATCTCTATTTACAGAGTGAAAGAATACTAATGTGCCAGGATTGAATCTTATGGAATCTTGTATCTTTTAAGAGAAATAAACAACTATTATAACCACATTGCTACATGACTTGACTGTAAACTATTATGGTTAAACCCCACAAAATAAACTAAATACATTTGCAATAAGTCTGTCGATTAACATCCTAAACGCCTGACGTCCAATCAAATCAAATAAACCATCAATAACACACAAGAGTTTTGAATGCTTCATATAGTCATTACTTAGAGCTTGGTTCAAGGTCGTTTACAATTAGTTCCGTTGAGAATAGAGCAACTAAGGCTGAATCCTGTACCACAATGTCTGTTAACAGCTTCCATTTGTCCCTTGTTTCTCAGCTACTAATTAATTCTCTACCTGTAAATTTTGGAATATGGGCAGCAGATAGCCTGTTATCCAATACACAACATATCCAACAGAAAACTATCTATAGCATATGGAGTATGCAGTCATAGACAAGCATCAAGGAGCCAATATATAGATATAAAATTATATTGAATAGACACATATATTTAGAAATAGATATGGGCACAAAAATTGTATTTAATCTATGAAGCTTTTTATTGTGTGAGATAAAGAATCTTTTGTGCAGAGTGATTTAATTGTTTATAGGGGTGTATATACACTATCCTTCTCAATTTAAACATGTAACCTCCTTAAAAGAAACACGTAGTCTTAACCATTAAACTCATTCATAAACCTTGTTAAAACAATAACATCACAGTAGAAAGACTCATCCTTTGAAAGTGTCGGCCATGGTGACTACTAAGGAGCCACAAGCAAATAATATTAGCTTCGAGGTGGAGCTCGACTCCAAAACCCTCTGGCGAAGCAGAGCTCCTCACAACCTCAAAATGAAAACTACGATGGTAAGTTCAAAGAATTAAAACCCTATTGTATATCAAACAAGGATCTTACTATGTTTTAATGCAGAGGCGAGATGGTGGTCGAGTGCATGGGTAGTCACGCGTCAACCAAGTTCATCTAGCTAGCTTTAGGAGGGAGGTTCAGTTAGATCCAAAAGCTTGGGTTAAGTTTTGCATGGTATCAATAAAAGTGTTGATCCGGGCATTTGAAGAGTGTGGTCGTTAGGGTTGGCCGTAGCACACACCACCATTAACTTTGCATATTGTTATACCTGCAAAGCAACTTTGTGTTAGCATTTACCTACTATGTAATCCATATGCCCATAGGACTTACCACCATCCAACTTTTTATGTAAATCATGCATTTAATCAAAACATTATTCATATTAACTATTGAATTTGTGTAGCCACGATGAGGTAGTTGTTAGCCACGGTAAAGCATGGAATATATATATGTTATCATTATTACATATAGTTTGTTTAGGCAGGTCAAAGGGTAACGTTAATACATGACGTATATGATATGGGAATAAAACAATATTACTATTGTTTATAATGTTTAAATATAATACATTTGATGGCAATGCTTAATGCTCAGGTGTAAACATTGAATATGATAATTTTTTATAATGCAAAATTATTATGTCGTCTCATTGATTAACACACATCAAAACACATTTACCATTGAACCAAGCCACTTGGTACTTGCAATTTTAATTAAGGGAAAATATGGATTTATACATATACATTAGCTTCTCGAATGTTCAATGTTCGTGAACCATTTGTGCTCTAGAAGCTCCACACTTCTTGAGAATTAGAAATGTCAGTGATTTAATGTAGGTGGCTACACTGACTAGTTGGTGAACATTATCTTCAACACTCCCCCTTAATGATGACAACTTAAAACACATAGAACAATGATTTTATACACATAAAACAACATGGGTCACGCCTACCACTTTAGGTCTTATGGCTAATTATGTACCCACTTACAACATATTAAGAATTAACATTCACATCATCCTTTTGAGGTCTTTACACTATTCATTTCCGTGTCACATTGCATATCCATATATTCATTTTCCATCAACATAAGCAGGGAAACAAGCATATGATCACACATATTTGATAGTAGACATCTAACTTACATACATAACAAAACTTCAATTCATGTTTGCCACTTTTCCTCTATCATAAACCTGCAAAACATTTTTCTTTCAGATTCAATTCTACTCCATGCCATACACCTGTCCATTTGTCTTGTAAATAATTTGTGTTTGCCTTGTACTTTGGATTTTGAAATACACCATGTCTTTGCAGTTGTCATTTTCCATGCTTAACACCTTTACATGTATTAACATTCTTAGAAGAATCATTTGTAAAACCATTATCATTAGACTCATTCTTAAATTTATAATCATTGTATCAGAGCCCCATGTATTTAGGTCTAATTTCAATGTCAATAGGTTCTATATGTCCTTGCTCAAATTTTCCTAGCCCCTTTCCTTTATATCCCATCTTTTGAAGTAGCTTGGAACCAATACCCTTAGTATGTATTTCAAAGAGACCAAATTTCTTTTCAGTGCACTTTAAATCAGTTTCTTCTACACAATCCTTCATTGTTTGTGCATCAACACTTTGCCTTTTCATTTCTTCAACTTTCATTTTCTTTATCATATCATCATCCTTGGTTACTAATTCATTGGTTAATTCTTCAAACTTATTGATCAATCCCTCATTACTATTTGGTATGTCTTCACATTTTTCTTGTAAATTTTCATTATCCTCTTTTAAACTTGTGTTTTATTTTCTTAGTTTCGCAACCTCCTTAATTAACCTTTGATTTAACATTGGGAGGGTTGCAATTTGTTCTTTTAACTTCATGATATCTTCTAGATCATTCAGTTTCTTGAACTCATCACTATTTTTATAAATTGTTTTTGAAGTTTTCAAAATCTCAATACCATTCTTAAAATACTTTATTTTTTGAAAGACATCATCATTCACACAACATTTAATAAGAGCTATAGCTAACTCAATTTCCTAAATCTTCTTAGTCTATGGGGGTAGGCTCACTACCAATCACTAAATAATACGCATCTAATCATATTAGTGCACATTCCACTCCATATATCCACTCATCTCAATTCTTTCCATCAAACTTAATTTCAAGTAAAGATATAATGAACTCCATTTTTCTTTTTCTAAAAATTTCACTTATACCCAAAAACAATTTATAATTTAGATAATACACTTAACTTATAAAATTATGTTGAATATGATCCTCGTGCTTCATATTCTCACCTTATATGCCTCACCAAGATGTCCACCAAAGGAATATTATTCCTAAGGAGATCACCAAACTATAATTTCACTAACCAATACTTCCCTTCATACAATCCAAAATTTCACTTCACAAATGATTTACCGACACTTTTACTTATTTCCACTTTCACACATTATAACCAAAATAATTATTTTAACTAGCACATAGCTCGAGCAGCCATATGCATATGAACAGACTCCAATTCTGGTTTACATCTATCCATTCTGAATCACTGCAAAATATGATAGGCATACTTATGCTGGAAAATAAAAAATACCTTTATTAGTTTGAGTAACTTCGAGACCAAGGAAGTACTTCATCAGTCCTAGATCAGTCATTTCAAATTCTTTATTCATGGCTATCCTCGGATCTTCAAACATTAGAATTCCTTTGTAAATCATGTCATCAACATAAAGACATAACATCAACATTTTACCTTGCTCTGCTTTGACATACAGAGTGGGTTCATTGGTGCTTCTCATGAAACCATTGTTGATGAGGTAGGATTCAATCCTATTGTACCAAGCTCGTGGAGCTTGTTTTAGACCATACAAGGCCTTTTTCAACTTAAAAACTTTGTGTTCATGACCTTTGACAATATAACCAAGTGGGTGGTCTACATAAAATTCTTCTTCAATAATTCCATTAAGAAACATAGATTTCACATCCATTTGATACACGGGCCATTAATTTTGTGCTGCAATGGCAAGTACAGCTCTCATGGTATCCATCCTTGCTATAGGAGCAAAGGTTTCACAATAATATACACCATACTTATGTGCATATCCTTTGGTAACCAACTTTGCCTTGTGCTTTTCATGTTCTCCTTTTTCATTTAGTTTGGTTTTATACACCCATTTGACTCCAATACTGGTTTTGTATGCAGGGATGTCAACAAGATAGCAAGTCTGATTTTCTCTATTGCATCAATCTCTTCATTCATGGATTTTACACATTGTGCATCCTTCACTGATTCATTAAAAGATGTGGGCTGATAGGAAAATAAAGCATACTGAAGTTGCTCTTCAAGAACTGGATTTTGTTCATATAACTCTCTCAAGCTTCTAGTTTTCTAGTTCTGTGGTGGACTTTATGCTAGTGTTTCTTCTTACTGGTGTACTTCCAATATTGGGAGTATAATAGGTAGATATGGATGATCTAAACGTTCTTCATGGTGTGTGTCTGAAGGATCACTCTAGCATTTGTCTTCAATGAATTTTATGTCTTTGCTCACCACAACCTTTTTGGTGACATGATTATACAGCTTATATGCCTTGTGTTGTTCTGTAACCAGTGAAAATGCAGCACTCGCTTTTCTTATCCAATTTTCTTTTGAGTTCATCAGGTATATGTGCAAAAGCAACACTACCAAATATTATGAGATGTGCGACACTATTCTTAGGGCCACTCCATGCTTCTTCAGGAATGTTGCCCTGGATAATCACCATGGGTGATATGTTGAGCAAGTAGACTCAGCATCCAAGAGTTTCATCCCAATACTCATCTAGTAGCTTCTTGTGTGATAGCATGCTACGGGCCATGTTCATGATGGTACGGTTCTTTCGTTCAGCAACTGCATTCTGATGTGGAGTGTATCTGGTGGTGAACTGTCTCTGGATGCCATGCTACTTGTAGATGTCTGAAAACTCATGTGAATCATATTCACCTCCACCATTTGAACTAAGCATTTTAATGAACTTTTCAGAATGCTTCTCAGTGAAATCCTTGAACTCTTTGAACTTGGAGAAGATCTCTTATTTGTTCATCGGGAAATAAATTCATGTTTTCCTACTGCAATCATCAATAAAGGTCAGAAAATAAAAACTACCTCCTATGGATTGGGTTTGCATGGGTCCATAGAGGTTTGTATGAACTAACTCAAGATGTTCTTTGGCTGGATATGTGGAAGTGGGGAAACTTTCCCTTTGATGTTTACCAATGATACAATCCTCACACGTGCCGGATTTTTCATGAATAACCGGTAACCCTTTGACCATTGATTGTTTCTACAGGAGATTAAGACTCTTGAAAGGAAGATGACCGAAACTGTAGTGCCATAACTAGGATTCATCTAGACTAGAATTTGTATGGGCTACAGACTATGGAAGGTTGGCACTCCTAAGACTGAGAGGAAATATTCTATTCTTGATCATTTCAACTTTGGCTATGAGTCTCTTACTGGGAGGTTTATCATAAATAGTATAGTATGTATCTTAAAACCTAATATCATACTAATTCTGAAGTAATTGACCTATACCAATCAAATTGACATTCAAATGAGGTACATAAAACACTTCATAAATGAATTTATTTTCATTTTTCTTTGTAAGAACAGGGATAGTACCTTTTCCTTGGCTGGAACAAGAAAGTCATATCCTAGCTTGATATTCGTGACAACAGAGGAATCCAAACTCGAGAATAATGACTTGTTACCTATCATGTGATTGTTGCAAATAGATCTATGCTGTAGTGTTCTTCAGTTGCTTGATAAGATAGAAACATCACCTCTGGTGAGCCTTCTTCTTCTTTGGAGGCATTGGCTCTGCTATTGTTCTTGCTTCTTTCTGCATTCTCGTTCATCGTGTCCATACTTATTGCAGTAGCTACACTGAACATTGGACTTATTGGTCCATCTCTTGCCTCTCCCCCTCTGACCTTAAGAGTTGTGAGAGTGATCTGAATGATCCAAGTGTTCTTGATAGTGATTGGTTCTATTCTCTGCAGCTGGAGACCCTTGGCCTCTTCTTCCTCTACCTCATCCTCCTCTACCTCGACCTCTGTTGAGGTAAGCTTGAGTATTGAAAGAATTGGTCAATGACTCTTCTTCTTGATTGAGTTGAGCTTCATGAGATAGACGAGATCAAGTCAAATATTCTAGGTTAAACTATCTTTTGCCTCTTCTATGGAAGTCACTACCATAGCAAACTTCTTGGTGAGACACAGAAGAAACTTTTGAACAATGATCTTTTGTTCTAGCGGTTCACCATAGGTTTGGAATTGGGTCAAAATACCCTCTACAATTTCTGACTCTTTCATCTTCAAAGACTTTCAAATTGAAGGCCTAGGGTTTGCAGTGTTACAGTTTTTACGCTATCGACATGCAAGCAGAGGAGCTATTCGCTGATAGCTCCTGAGATCCGTGGAAAAATGGACTCCTTGATACAAATTTGGATCATCCATGTTAGATCTCGGTCTCGTCCTATTTTGATAACGCCAAACTCTAAAGGTTAAAAAGCGGTGTTTCTTATTTTTGTTCACAAGCTTAAATTTCCTATCGAGACCTCACGCTGGGAGTGGAAGCCAACGAGCTGCGAGTTTTCAGATCGTGAGTCTGTAGGCGAACTCGCGCTGACAAAGTATGTCGCAGCAGAGACTATGTCGAGGTATGCTCCACGTTAAAAATAAAATCGAATTGATGGGGTTCCGTCCGCAGTCAAACAGCGTAGACTTGGCTGGAAAATCTGAATGCAGGCTGGAAAAATCTTAAGGCAGGATAGCTCCTTAATATTTGACTGAGTAAATCAGCGCTCTTTGGAAATGGATTGACGTAATGCAATAAGTTAATAAATCTGAGAGTAAAAAGTTCATATATGGGAGGTATCTCAAATTATCTCCACGTTTGTTTTTGCCTCCTTCAAGTTGTCAATCACCCATTTCAATTCGTTCGGGTTTACACCAGTCTTTTTTGATTGAACGTGTTTTCCACCTTGTGAAAAGGCTTAAGGAGATAATGGGTGGATCATACCATAAGCTTTTATACCATGATAAAGAAAAGAAATTAAGCAGAGAGAAGCACTATGGACAAATTGATTGCCTTCTCATTATAAATAGCAAATACATCATACAATACTATGGGTAAATACCATAGGTCTCCTAACTTACTATTAATTAACTACAGGTGAGATTGCATTCTTCAACAGTTAATATACATTCATTGTTTCGCCAACAATACATGAAAAAAACAAATCTAGATTCTAGTTAATAGATAGCCAAATTGCGCAACCAGTTCAAAAGCACACAATATTCGCATCAAAAAATATTTACCAGCAGAAAAATTTGTGAAATGCAATCTTTCTCATCTAAATTGTCGAGAACATGCACAAACTTAGCAAGCTACTCTATCAAATCCCATGCAATATGACTTCAATCAACAACTAAGACCACAAAACCAATGATAATTGTCCACATAACAACAATTGTAAAAGGAATCCATGACGAGTTCAAGAGCTGAAAATAATTGCATCAAACAATCTATCATTTCTTCTAGCAAGGATTGTGTCATATTTCATCTACCAGCCCATTTTTTTTTCTCTCTTCATCTTTTAAAATGCAAGCAATTTGAAAACCAAGAATATTGCAACATCTTTGCCCAACCATGTTAGTTTTGTTTTTGTATCCAGAGCACCAAGAATGCAAAGTATTTCTTGGGTAAGCATTAAAAATAATAAGTGCAAGTGTCTAGATTTTACAATAAAGCAATCAATCAAAACAATGCAAAAAAATGCCATCTCACAATCCTGTTTTAATGGAAAAAAAGCCCGAACATTTTTACAATCTAAATGTTACAATATAATTCTTACAAAAATAAAAAAATATTGCAATCTAAATTTTAAAATATTGTCTAAAGTTTTGTTATGCTTACAACAATTAAACAGAATATTTTGCAATGAGCTCTTGTAGTAGCCTCAGTATGTAAAAAAATGCAAAAAATACCAATAGTACTCAAAATAGAAGTTGGGAGAACAATGTATCTAATCCTGTCAACAAAAATTGAAGGAACAAATAGCCCAAAAAAAAGGTTTTGTGATTTCCATGTTCACAGGTTGTGCAACAAAGCTTCCATGAGGGACAACATCATCATCCAATTTTGAATGAACTCTATAGTTATCGATTATGCTTGCTTAATATTTTTCCATTATGGTTGTGGATTGTTACAGGCACATAAAGAGGCCCAAGCATACTACAAATACACCCTTATGTTGCAAATGATTGCAACATAAACATGGCGAGGGATACCTATCATAATTGCCTATAGGGCTATCCTAGTTGTGGGCAATTATTGAGCACAGAATCCATCGATACCTGAGATTCCTCCACTGCGAGAGTTTGCAATGAAGATCGGTACGCAATAGAAAGCTCTATATGACAGCAGGTCGGGCGAAAAAAAGCTTCACCAGCTACTGGCGGCACGTCCGGCGGGTCGTCGTCGTCGTCGTCGTCTCCGTCTCCATGGCGCCTGCACAGTAGAGCCATGGGATATAATGATTTAGTCAGGAGCAAACTCTTCAACTTCAACATCTTCAAAACGGAGGCCGGAGCTCTCAAGTTTTTGCTGCCACCAATCTTTCCTCTCGGCAAGGTGCGGGTGAATTAACCGTCCGTGTTCGCCGCTATTTATAATTGAGCAAATTGGGTAGCATCTTGGTTTTGATTGCGCACTCATCGACATGTCTCGACAGAACACTCTCAAGGGAGTGAAACACACGGGATTCGCCTCAATTCCACGTTATTCGTGTGGTACGAGAACCCGCTCCACACTTTCTTCCTCTTTACAACGTGCATGCACGTTCTGTGGTTCTTTCGTCCTTGGGATCTGCGAACTCTGCGATCAGGGGCCTTCCCTTTTTCTGCAAAATTATTCTTGCTTTTGAGTGGTTACTGATCCCCACCTTCCATCCTTTTTTTTGGTTTTCGGCATTGAATTGATTCGTTCACCACTTAAATATCCTATACATGAAACCCTAACCCTAAAAGCATAAACTCTGGCGCTTTATTACATATATAACTAATCGTGACCCTAAAACTATAAACTCTGGCGTTTTATTTTATATATATATATATATAAAAACTCAGGCCTTTATTGTTATGTCCAATTAGGTTCATACTAATATAAAATAGGTGGTTGTTTTCAATATGAGATTTTTTTAAGAACTTTTCAAAGTAAAATGTTGTATCAAAATTTAATTGATTAATAATTATAAGAAAAAATATTAGTTAAGGATTTGATTTAAAATCAAAATTAAATTATAGTTATAATAAAAAAAATGAAAATGAATTTTTTATCAAAAAAAAGTTTTTATCTATATTTATTTTAATATAAATTATTAAATTTAAATAAAATATATTTTTTCCATATTTTAAAATATTTAATATAGATATATTTTATTATAATATAAATTATTAAATTTAAATCAAATATATTTTATTTTTTCAAATTTTAGAATAATTAACATGATGGTGATGATGGTTAAGGCCCCATCAGACCAAAATTTGGTCTATCAAACCAAAGTTTGTTTTAAAATTGCATTTCTATGCTCAAAGAGCTTGGAGAGAAGTGTCCCTAGCTCACTATAATTTTGACAAGTTAAAAGGCTACGAAGATCGGTATTGCAACAAAGATTATGGAACTAAGATCTAATGTGGGTGTACACACGACACTCTAAGAGGAAGTGATTGTCATCTTCAATGTTCATATTCTGAGAGAGATGGAAGATCCAATCCACCCATGGTGTTTAGGAACTGCCCAACAACATGTTTCACTATGAAGCTTGTGAGAGTTCGTTCTTATCTTGGTTATATTAGTTTTTTTCCTGAACTAGTTAAAACACAGAGATACTTTTGATCTTCTAGAGTAGGGTTGATGACCTCTTTATAATATCTTAGTTTTCTTTTAGACTCTAGATCTTTCTCACACCGTATTTTCTCTTTAAACTTAGAAGTAACAATATTTTTAATGTTATTAAAAATTTGCAATGCAACAGTTTCGTCGATCTCCCAATGGTTTAACGAGGCCCTGATATCTTTATACCAACCTCGCTTAAGTCTTAGGTGGTTCTCGATGGAATTTAAAGCTAGCTTAGGAAGTCTAAGGTCTCCCATGTTATTGATTTTGTGCTTGTATAATAGGAGCCTAGTCATAGCGAGGCTCTCTATAGGGGAAATACCCACTTCTATAAGGAAAATAGGTTAGAAAAAAACCCACTCATATATTGTTATAGTTTAATTAAACGAATTTGAAAAAATATTATTTTTATATTAATATTATCATCATCACATGAAGAAATTTAATGGATTAAATTTAAAATTTAAAAATAATATTTAAATTTTATGTTAAGATAATAATTTTTATTAACTTTTTAAGTTTAAATTTATGGGAATATTTTTTATATTTAAATTATTTTTTATTAAAATTATATTATAAGTGAAGGAAACCCCGTGTAAAAATGCAGAAAATTACCCTCAACGTTTCAGGTTGGATAGTTCAGCCCATCCTCAGAAGATACCTTGAAGTTTCTCAACCAAAACTCTCAATTAGGTTTTCCTATTAATAATGTTATTACCCTGACTATTGAATCATGTCGGCCCTTTGAACATTATGATGATGATGGTGGTGGTGGTGGTTAATGTCCACTGAGACCAAACTTTGGTCTATCAGACCTAAAGAAACCAATTAATTAGTTTGTTTTAAAATTGTATTCCTATGCTCAAAGAGCTTGGTGAGAAGCATCCCGAGCTCACTATATTTTTGACAAGTTAAAAGGCTAGGAAGGTTGGTGTTGCAACAAAGATTAGGAAACTGAGACCTAACGTGGGTGTACGCAGTGCACTCTAAGAGGAAGTGATTTTCATCATCAATGTTCCTATTCTCACAAGGATGGCAGATCCTTTTCACCCATGGTGTTTTAGGAACTGTCCAATGACCTGCTTCACTATGGAACTCGTGAGATTTCTTTCTTATCTTGGCTATATTAGTTTTTTTCTTTGAACTAGTTAAAACAAACAGATACTTTTGATCTTCTAGAGTAGGATTGATGACCTCCTTATAATATCTTAATTTTCTTTTAGCCTCTAAATATTTCTCACACCGCAGTTTCTCTTTAAACTTAGAAGTAACAATATTTTAAATGTTATTAATATTTTGCATTACAATATTTTCGTCGATCTCCGAGTGGTTTAACCAGGCCCTGGTATCTTTATACCAACCTCGCTTGAGCCTTGGGTGGTTTTGGCTAGAATTAAAAGCTAGCTTAGGAAGTCTATGGTCTCCCATGTTATTGATTTTGTGCTTGTGCAACAGGATCCTAGTCATAGCTAGGCTCTCGATAGGCGAAAGACCTACTTCTATAAGGAGAATAGGATATGGTGTATTGCTTTTAATTTTGAGGTTATACATTATAAAACGCTTCTGGATTTGCTCAATCTTTCTCCAAGATTCTCTAGAAATGCGGCAACCCCAAACCTCACATCCATACAAGATAACGGGAGTGACTAAAGTTTCAAAGAGGAACTTATTTTTATCCCACATCACAAGGTTTGTTGCTTTACAATTATTTTCGAGACCAAAGTAAACTATCCACCCTCCATTAATCCTTTTCTCAATGATATAGTTAATGTCGTCCATAAAAACATTATTACAAAGTCATCGTTGTATTCATGATTTTGTTAATGATCGGAGCCCATGCCATGCTAAGTTTCCATCCGACATCTCAATTGATATTGAAAGGGTGTTTTCAATTCCAATCGCTTCTCTTACTCATCTCCTTGTGTAATGGTCAATGATGGCTATGACTTTGGCGTCTTCCAAGAGAATGTGGTGTTTGGAGGTAGTGGAGTGTTCTATAAGTGCAGAATTCGGTATCCTTCCATGAGTGATGTCTGTGTTATGCTCCTTCAATATTGTTAGAACAGAGTGACCAGTATCTCCAATATACACCTTCCCACGACCACATGGGATCGAGTACACACCTTTATTCCTTTTTGGGTCCACTTGATCTTTTGCGTGGTCCAAGATTCCACGCAATGTGTTAAAAGGTGAGAAGGCAGCCCTTATTATTTTCTTCCTCAGTATGTTGGCTATTGTGTCCGTTGTCCCCTGGATGTAAGGCGGCTTTAGGGTGTGTGCAAGAAGTTGATGGACCCTTTAGATGCAATGGTGGAGTGAAGTCATTCACTCTTGATCCAAAAAAAAGAAATCAACCCAAGCAACACCGAACCTGCCAAGCCTAGTCCCAAGGCTCGCTATGGTCATGCCAACTAGGCTAGTAAACAAAATCGCGCCTCCATTTTAGTCAAGCAAATCGCGCGTGCGATTTCCTTTGCTAAAACGGAGGCGCAATTGTTAAAACCTGTTTTTTATTTTTAAACCGACCGAGGCCGTCCTTTTCTCATTTTCGGCGCAGCTATTGGACGAACGAAGACAAAACCTCGACTGTGGATACGCGATTTTGGGTGTGCTTGAGCCCTCCATCTCCACCTTTGGATTTTAACCTTCCCATTGTGAGGTATTTTCTTCAATTTTTTTCATGTTTTTTTTATTTTCTACATCAATTTATTTGCCTTGTCTACAATAATTTTGTAGTATGATTAGGAGGTAAAACAATTGCACTAAAAGAATGCTACATCAGTCCTCTCTATGTTGAATCATTTGTAACCACTTCATTTCTAAAAGAATCTTTAAAAAACCTAAAATAGCAATCATATTTTGTTATTCAAAGTAATTTAATATGCTCTATGGCAAAACTTCTGATTTATTGTAAAATTCCATCTCTAAAAATCTGAAGGAACATAGTCATTTTCACAATAGAAAATGTACTATTAATCACCAAAAGCATTAAGTCAATTTGTATATACAGCACCCACGTCAATATTGTTAATGCCCACTGAC
The DNA here is from genome assembly GCA_001517045.1 of Pseudotsuga menziesii. Taxonomy (NCBI): domain Eukaryota; kingdom Viridiplantae; phylum Streptophyta; class Pinopsida; order Pinales; family Pinaceae; genus Pseudotsuga; species Pseudotsuga menziesii. Next base: position 692,982 of record LPNX011186646.1, on the reverse strand, counting down.
AGTATATAGTCATGGGTCTTCATGTGGAGAAGAAGTTCAAGATTTTGCTGCTGTAGATGAAATGATTCATGGGAAGAGTGTAACTAGTAGTTTCTAGGCTGCCATAAATTGAAATATCAATGTGGTAAAATCTTCACTCTTATATTGTGCTTACATACTTCCATTAGGCGCATTGGGAAGAATAAAGCTACTACAGGATTTGTTATACCAGAGTCTACTTCTTCATCCATTGATTGTCAGTCCTAGCACATTCTAAGGCTGCTATAGTACTTTCATAACTCTGTATTGTGAGTCAAATAACTCTCATTTCCATATCTGAATATTTAAGTAAAAGATGAAGTTTTCCCAATAGTCATCTACAACACATTTCATATCTCAACCATTATAAGATATTCTCACTGCTATCACATTGTATGGCCACATTACTTGGGTATCTCAACGTTCATTTCCAGATCTGTCAACAGGATGCTACAGGCATGTAAAAAGCACCTTCTTACTATGTCTTTGGGTGTCTGTTTATTAGCCATTTAAATCATTGTTAATGTTATTTCCTTGCTATAATTTATGAGCATGTTATGTGAAGAATTGCCATTAAAATCTATGTTCAAGCAGTGATACATTATTCAAACAAAAATTCAAATAAAAATAGCAGTGAGGTATTATCCGTGTTGAGTTAAAAAGCTCCTACAACCTTTCCATGTAAATCTTGGGGTTGAAAATTCCCACCAATCCTATCATAGCTCCTACATATTTGTTGAATATCACCCTCATCAAAATGCTAATAATCTTCATTAAATTAATAAATGGCTTAGAAATTGATTACCAACTTCATTCAACAATAGCCCCTCTCATTAACAATAAATAGCTTATGAATAGACTAACACTCTAAATAGCTTATGCTGCCTATTCTTTACTGTAAAATTCAAGATCAATCTTTAAATTTACATGATAGATTTAGTTTATATGCCAATAGTTATACAGTTTTTAGTTCTTATATATGTCATTATATCATGTGTTTATATTTCTAATGATATTTTATTTGTATTTATGATTGCAGTGGCTACTATGGATCGTAACAATGCAGAGATACCGAGGTTCATTGGCCATTTGAGAGAGATAGGTTCAGCTTGGAGGGGTGGAGATGAGCTCCGCCGCTCCCTGTTAGATTCATTGTTATCTATTGTTGATACGATCGCAAGATCGAATGATGCGTTGTATAGCATCGCATCTTACAGGGAGAGAAAAAGGCAACAATATGCTGATTGCTCGAGTTACAATGAGGTAAAAAAGCTGAAAATAACAAAACAAGCCATCTATTCATTGTTTAGAGTGCCTGGGATGGATAACATGTCGAAGATCAGTAGGCCACATATTTCTATTGAGTGGTGCACTTTTCCACCCATCAGAGACAACTGGATGGATAGGTAGTACATGGTTTTTGACATCCCCCCTCACAACAATAGGGAAGTACCGATGTACTTCCTCCAAAAATTGTATGCAGAGTTTGTGATGGGGAAACATGTCAACTATTTTGACATGTTGGGCTTCCATGGAGTTGGTAGGGGAATGCCCCAACTTCGACCCCATGCTAGGAATAGAGATGCCAATCCACATATACTTGCACCCCGTGCCCAGCTACCGAGGGCAGACATCCCTCCTGCACATGACATGGTTGCCCAGACACAAGATGCATTTTTTACTCTAGCTGAGATGGTCTCTCGACACACGGCCACTATTGACGAGAGAGCACCCTCTTCCTCTGCTGGTGTACAACCACCAGCTTCTAGTGGTGGAGGGACATCTGTTGGTGGGGATAGACCGACATCCCATGTGCCTCAGAGCGAGCCGCACATCTGCACATCGTGTGGGGGACCCTGTTATGGTCCTGGACCAAGACATGGTACCAGTACGATGTCTAGTGGTCAGGTAAGGACTTTGTTTTAAAACTCTGTTATTGAACTCAATTTTTAATTGTTCCATACTATATCTAACATATTAAAAGATTCGTAATATATATGCAATATTTACTCTTGCAGGAGTTTGATGCCTCTCACAGGGGTGGTACTGCACCCGGTGTGGTTGTACCCGAGACCTAGAGAACCACAGCTGAGGTAATATCTAAACACTTGTAAATTTGTTATTACATGTATAATTTTCTTAATGCATGTGTTAGTCTTGATTAATTTATTAAAATGTCTAATATTTACAATTTTTGAAGTTGCAGCAACCCCACTTGGAACATGATGCTAAAGATGAAGATATCAACGACATAGTCCAAGGTGGAATTTACGACTACTTAAAGAATGTAAGTACATGGGTTATGATTGAATCTTGTTCGAGTTATTTAAATTTCTTACTGTACACTCCTTTATAGAGATCGCTAATGTAAATATAATTTTTAAACTTACAGATGCTAGATGCATCTGAAGAGGAGCATGAAATTGATGGAAGCGGTCACTCCCGTGGTGGAGATATGTCCCAGGAAGGGGTAAGTATATTACAACATGTTATTTTTCAGTACATATTATTCCATCCATTCAAATCCATGTCTAACTATGGTAACACTTTATGAATGCAGACGTCATCACAGATCCCTGCACCACCTCTTTGGTATGGATCTCCCCATAGTCCAAACATAGACAAGGAGGTTGTTTACACCAGACGAGGTCCCTCTTCCTTGAACAGAGCGGCTGTGCATGAGGATAAACCTACTCATCCCACGGTAATGTACACACTTCCAATGGCAGTTGTTGGTTAGCTATGTATTCACTTCACAAGTGGTTTTTCTTAATGTTATTTTTGCATGTTTACAGCATCAGGATGTAGAGTCATCCATGTCAGACCTTAGTGGGATTGTTGATGCCGCTGTCAATGCCACATCTACAATAGGGATAAGTCACAGTGAGGTACATCTACTTGAATATTTGTAATTGTACATTTCATTTGTATTGTTTCTGGACATGCATGATGTCTAACTATTTAATCATTTGGTGAATGTAGCCATGCCCTGGTCCATTAGTGCATGCAACTGAGGTTGATGTTCAACCTAGGGCTCCTCTTACTACTCAAGAGCACCAGCGTCATCTCCTAGAAATGGTTTTTTCGGTGGAATATTCATTTTTTACATAATTTATTAATACTTTCTCATTCATGTACATGTTGATAATTCTTGAGATAATTGACATATTTTGTTTTATTCGCAGAGAAGCATGGCAAGGAGGCTCACTGCAAGGTCGAGTACAGCAGAGGCACCTACACCCTCGACACCACAGGCACCTATACCACCGACGGATGCAGTGAGTCTTTGTTTAATTTACAATTGAGTCATATTTTAAATTTTCAAACTTTGTTATTGATGGACAGTACTAGCTTAGTTACCTAATCAAGAAATATTGTAATTGATTTGCAGTCGCTAGAGATGCACAGTGGTCGTAGATGGAGCCAAAGAGCATCAGGGTCCGGGAAAAACAAGAGAAAGTTAGAATTTTGATGTGTTAGTCCAGCACAAATATGTATTTTTATGTACAGTCCGGAGTTAGAGTATAGGGGTGCGGTCCAGGACAGATGTACTTTTGTTTGCACATGTACATCAAATATGTTTTTGATACATGTACATTGACAGGCCATAGATCTAGGCCTTATATTTTTGTATTATAACTTTCATGGTATAAAAAATATTTCATATCAAGGCTCTTGAGATATTCATGGTTCAGTATTTTAAGTGTGATTATACATGTGTGGCGAAGAATGTTTCTATGTGTAATGTTCCCAATTTTTTATAGATTTTACGAATGTATGGAGATATCAGTTATAAATTTGAGAACAATGCACAATTACAATAAACTACGTAATGAGAAAAATGTACATTCACTCCCATTCTTGATAATCCAGAAAACATTCCAATCATAATCATGTGTCTATAGGAAAAAGCTTTGTTAGGAGGCAATATACATTTCACTTTGAATTTGTTCTTTGGTTTCCACATGTTCTTGTGTCAATCTATTGTATTGATTTGTGAGCATTATCTATTACTTATGAATGCACTATGTCAAAAGAAAAAACTATTATATTTAAAGGTTTCAATGATCTCAATACATGCACACTAAAGTCAAAGTTCTTGCCCGTGTAATTTAATAAATATAAGTGCAATATACAATGTATTTCAAGGTTTCAATGAACTCACTACTTGCACACCAATTGGATATATCTAATTAAAAATTGTGAGTTTGGATTCATTAAATTACAAGTTAAGTCAATGCTCAAGTGTAATTTAATAAAACTAAGTGCAATACATGCTTTACATTTCATCAACAACCAACAACACTATTCAACAAACCTCATGCACCCAATGACTAATCACTCAGCATTAAAGGAACTACAATAGAATCCAAATACTGAGAACCAACTTTGTGAATCAACATGATTTGAAGCATAACTCCATCGGATTTGAAAAAGTTCAGTTCGACATTAGTTTGATTCTGAATTGAGTTATGACAGTAAGATAAGATTAGGGTTAGGATTAGGGTTTCCTTGGTAGGGTTATGGTAATGGGACATGCATGTTAAACAATAAACCCTAGTTAGGGATAGGGTTTTCCAAGTTTGGCCTTCGTTGGCATGAAATGCATTGTCTAGCTTTGGCTCTCATTGGCATGACTGTGTTGTCCCTACTTAGTGAAACCCTAGCTTCAGAAACCATTGTAGATGGAGGTCATCGGGCAATGGACAAGAGGGAGAGTCCCCCCCCCACTGGGGCGTCACCGATGGAACAATATGATATCATGTTCGTTCATATTGGGGGCTTAAAAATGGTCAAAAAAATAAAAAATATATTGGGCATATATTTGGGGGTTAAAGGGTTTTTTTATGTTAATAAATAATATATTGGGGGTTTGTTTATCAAGACTATGGTATAAATGGGTGCAAAAAATAGGGCAGGCAGACCTAAATTCTCTATGTGGACCTGTATGTATGCATTTTGTGTTTTGTATGGATCCGGCAAACCGAGCAAGAAATCCTTCAAGTTTTTGGCCGTAAGTGAGAAAGAGATCTCTAAGTAAGGCGGGAGGTTTGAAGCAGCAAGCCCACCCATGTCTTCAACCGTCGATGAACAATGGGATTCCTCTGAAGAATGGACTTCCTTTATCCGTTGGACATGAACTATTGCACCATCCCGTACCGTGTTGATAACTGAAGGTGCACTCGCTATGAGCGTGCCCAGGTAGGGGGATGTGGAGTTAGGTAGGTAAATGCTACTGGTTGGTTCGGTGCTCTTGTACCGTGAAGCAGATGTGGTCTCCGTCGGGGTAAGGAGGAAACCAAGGGACCATCTCTATCAGAATGTCTGTCTGGCTATGCTAAGTACTTATTGTGGCATGGCCGGTATGTCAAATATGTGCAACTATGTGTCTGTCATATGATCTTCGAATGGTGGGCGATTTGTGATACATAGGTTGAGCCCTTGCTCCCCTCTCCTTCTGTATTTTTATATGTATTCCTTTAATCCTCTCTCTCCCTGTAACCTGAATATTGATTGTAACGCAGCATCAAGCAAGTCAGGGTGGAGAACAAGCCGACCATGAAGGGGCGTTTTCTCTGCAAGACATGGGTGTTTTATCTGCAAGAGCCGCGGTGGTTGCATCACAACTTCTCCATGTAAGGAAGAACTCAAACCATGAGTCTAAGGTGTTCTTTGAATAAATATATAATTTGGCTCTTTTAATAGGAAATCCACAATCTGAGGAGCATGAACAATCAATTCCTTTGGTTTTATGATCGTCATCATTTAGAGTCATAGGTTTGGCTCACAGTTTGTGTCAATCTGGTTTACCTACAGAATCGAGGTAATTTACAGCCTGAGGTGGGAATGTCGCCTCTAGTGTGTGTGTGTAACCCTAAGAAAAATAAAAGACTCCTAAACCTTGGATCTATTACCAGGAGAGATGGATTTACTTTTGTTTTTTAAATAAATGTAACCTTAATGAAGGTTTGTACCTCCCGTTTTTATCTGAAGGTAGTTATATGCCATCCACATGCATAGTTCCTTAACTCGTTCAAGACAATAGAGTAGTTCAAAGGAGATACTGCAGCCTTCTATAATTTGACAAGATTACATAGTTGGTAGAACTGGTGCCCAAATAAAAGGCGCATGTTGACCAATAAACCCATATTCAGGATGACTTCTTGTTTTTTGAAGATACCTTCTTGTTTCCTGAAGGTACCTCTGAGAATACAATACCTGTTCTACTGCCAGAATTGTTCCTCAAAGGGCCATCAAAATTAAGTAGCAGGGTGTTCTAGGGCCATACCCTCTTGCCCAAGCTGCCCAGTAGTTCCAGGATCGACATGCCCTAATGATTAATCCACCTATTTCTGATTTTCTTCAAATGAGATCTATAAATCAACTTCCCTCCAAAATTTAGCTTTTATGGTCTCTGCCACAAAATATTGTCATTCTAATTGATGAATTATAGATAATTCTATCACCGACTGATGACTGTTGTCCTAATCTGTGTTGTCTTAATCAAAGTTGGTTGTGGAAAAATATATCTTTGAAGATAAGTCGATATGCATGAATACATTGGAAGAAATAAGAATGTAAATTAGTCTGAGATATAAAGAACATTTTAAGAACAACCCCAATTCCCAACAAACACACAGGAATCAAAGTTTTCCAAAAAAAATCCTTGGCCAAAAGTGGCTTCTTCTCTTAAAGTGTAAGCATCTTTACAGATTTGTCTAATTTTCCTTCCTTAGTATGTTACTATGTCCAAGAGCATTTACAAACTTTGTTTTTATCCAAAAGAGCACCCGAGCCATGACGGAGATATTTCATAATAATGCTATGTTTTATAATAGCATGTGCGAAATTCTCATTGTTAAAAGCTGCCGAGTGCAAATCTGTTAAATAGGAGAAGGCAAGAGTCCTGGGTATGTTGAATAGAGATGGAGTGTGATAAGCAAATTCAAGCTAGACTCCCAAGATATTCAAAGCGTTGATAACAACAGCCTCCTTCAGTGTCTTATTGTGATGCATATATCATAGCTTCCACTAGAAGAGCCTTTTTCTAGAAATTATATCTTAACAGTGATTCTAGGCCATAGAAATTTTAATCTATTAAAATAGAAAGATGAACATAAGCACATTAAAATGATGCCTCAGCTAACTCAGGCTCAAATTTGATCTCCATATTCATCCATTTCATGAATTCAACGGCAGCAATAGCAGCACCACCAACTAAGAGTGCTCCCATTAAATCCACCAAAGCATACGAGCTGCTTTGCAAGAACAAGTTTCACATTTGGAGAGCTAATCACCTCATGAAAAGGTGTATTTGGTGGCAATTCAAAATGTACTCATACAAGTTGTCACCCCCATCTATTTTCTTGATATAAACTCAGGTCTAGGTGAGTAGTATTATCTCCTGGAAACTTTGCACAGTATTTATTGATGAGGGCGACACTGTAATTGCAAGTGATTATAGCTCCAGTAGATGAAAGACGATATACATTTGTTTACCATTACCTTCCTCTCGAATGCAAGGTGTATGATTTGAATTTCTATTCAAAGACAATTAGTTTTTGTTGTTTCTGGTTACCTCTCTAAAAGAGAAGGATAAAATTTGATTTCCATTGAGTAGCATGCCTACAAGGTTAAATAAAGCTCCATATTGTTTTTGGCGAATCAAAATGAATGACAGAACTACAACTTTGCACATCAATGGCCTCTACAACATCGGTGACTGCAAAGACATTCACCTTTCCAGTTTTAAAATATATTAGAGATATTGCAGGTTATTTTCACACAATGCAGAAGTTGCTCTAGATGAGTAGTCAGTGGTGACATATTTATGGAAATCAAGGTTCTGCATCAAGCTTGAGATTACTACTGTTGCAATCACAATTTCCACAAATATAATACAATGCATCTCTTCAGCATTCCTTTGTTGTAGGATAGTTACAGAAACATTTGCAACTTGGATGCAAAAAGACCCCTTTTAAGTGCATCGAAAATGGCTTTTGTTGTGTTAAAATTTCCCCACATCTGGCTTAAAAAAACCACAACTTTTTCTCTCCTATTATCAAAGAACCGATTTTTCCAAAGTGTGAAGAACATGTAGAGCTTCGAAATGAAAAGATAAACCTCTATGTTCAGTGTCCATTTCATAATGTTCTTAACCACCAAATTATAACTTGTCTCGTAGGTAAAAACTTGCTTTCCGGGATACTTATGAGCCTTGGGTTTAGATTCTTATAGTTGCATTGGGTTGACAATTCAAAAAAACATCGGTTACCCTTTTTTGGAGTAAAAAATTCAACTCCACCAAAACACAAAATTATGTGCAGCAACATTTTTTTTAATGAAAGTCCATGCCATGGTCTCACTACTTATTATCTAAATTTAGCTTTTTTTTAGTTCATGTGTAAGTTAAATATATACAACTTGCATTTATTTTCTGGCAATTTTTTAGTCAAAATCTTGCTTAAATTATTGAAATTACATGTGTATTCAAATTACTCAAATGATAGACAACTTGTATTTATTTTCTAGCAATTTTTTTAGTCAAAATCCCACTTAAATTGTTGAAATTACAGACAAATATCACAAAAAAAAATACAAAACCTTTTAGCTTACTGGTCCATATCATATAGGTTTTCAACATAGTAGCACAATTCGAGTACAAATACTGATTCAAATATGATTCTATACGGAAAAAATACATAACAAAAAAATCAAATACGGAAAAAATACAAGAGTCAAGCTATGGCTATGATAATATCAAAGAAGTCAAGCCAAGGTCAGCAAGCATATGCAGAAGCAGGCAATGTTGTGGAGCAAATCTCTAGAGGTGCAAACCTCTTAAGTACACCTGAGAAGAGGTTTGCACCTCGAGAGATTTGATCCCTCTCGACGCTTGATGGAGCCTAGGATTTGGATCTAGGCTGGTGTATGTAACATTAAAATTCTCCGTGATAGTCACCTATGTTCATTAAAATGGTTGATAAGAGTAAATGCCAAAATATACATTTCAAAATCCTACAGTACTGGCACCGAACAACCCTGCTTTTAACAATGTAGGAATTGGATGTTCAAGGGCTGTATAGTGTAATATATATATTCCATCTGCAACCATTATGATTCCAGAGGTGTGGAATAATAAAAGAAATATATCCTTAATTATATACCTTTTTCATTTAAGGCATCATCTCAAATCCAACTATATATCATTAATTATACTGCAATGCATACAACAATACCTATTCATTACTACACTCATTAACTATGACACTTGAAGATACATAGTCTATGTGTAGTTTCAAATAGCAATGATGCTGGTAACTAATTTCAAATGGTAGCATAAACCAACATGTCTGGGCTCTATACATTATATATGCAATAGTAGACAATTGATGGAAACAAACATTATATATAATATATCCAACGATAGACAATTGCCGAAATAAACACGGACTCATTTTTGTGTTCAAAGTTCAAATACAAAAGTAATTACTTAGGGTTTTCGAAGGAAAGATCATATTTTTTGTCTTGAAGATCGAAGCAGTATTTTCTGTCTTGAAGTTTTAGCTTTTCCATGGGAAGTTTGTTGTGAGAATGTAATAAAAAATATAAGGGGGATGTCTAAGGTATGGAAAATGAGATTAACATGGAATCTCAACCTGATAAACTAAATTGATTGGACAATTATAGCATGGAGCAACATAGCCTCAGTCCACTTGAGCGACAGGTAATGGATTGGAATTTTGCTAATTTGGAGTATGGCTGTGCAGCAAAACTTAGTCGGGTTTCACTCCCTTACTGGAATCAGGATGATGCTTATGGAGGTTTTGGAGGAGCTCACTGTATGATTAAAGGAGGTTATAGCACTATCATCACTACTACACGGTGGGGCGTTTTGAGACATTAGTTTAAGACCAAATTATAATTTCGTCTTAAATTATGTTTCTTCATTTTATTTTATTTTTTTATCAATATTTTCGACTAAAAGTGAATACCCAGAAAAGGTAATAACTAATGTTGGGAAAAGGTAATTGCGGGCAGGGGAGAAAATGTAAATGCTGGGAAATGATAACTAGGGTTTTGGCATGTGACTAGGGTTTGGGCATGTGGAGCAGAGATATAGAATTTGGGTCGTGTAAGCTTGAGGAAATTGAAGAAAAGCAGGTGATGCATTTGACAGGTTGGGCTGCTTGGGCTGCTGAGTAAAATTCAGGTATTCTGAAACAATTTCCCATTTCCCTTTTTGGTTTTGGTCTCTCCATTGATGCTCATTTCTCCTTTCATTTTCCTGGTTTTGGTGTCTCTGTTGATGCTCATTGGCATAATATTCTAAGAACTCAGCCCCTAATTTATCTGTTTCAAATCCCCAACTCTTCCTCCATTATTTGAAAGCTAAATTTTTCACCTATTGTAGATGGATATTTTATTTTTCTTTCCCTTAACAATAAGCTCGAGGGGTCAAACCCCATTCCCCTCACCCTTCAATTTGGAAGTTCCATGCTAGTGCTTGAGATTGGCTGCCATGACCCATATTTTTCCAGCAGAAGCCGAATAAAAAAGAAACATAGTCACCGAAGTTGTGATTTTCACGGCAAATCCATGTGCGAAGTCCAAAATCCTGAGCTTTCCCAAACCTGCAGATCCCTTTGAGGCCTTAATCTCGATACCCACTTGATTAAACTTGAACTCCAACCTAGATTCAAACCTTTGCTCTGCTACAATATTGAGGCCGTGAGAACTATTTGAGATTCGGCCCAATCGAGCATTGTTGTTATAAAAACCCAAACCTGCAGAGCCCTACAGATCCCTTTGAGGCCTTAATCTCGATACCCACTTGGTTAAACTTGAACTCCGACCTAGATTCAAACATGTGCTCTGCTACAATATTGAGGCAGTGAGAACTATTTGAGATTCGACCCAATCAAGCATTTTTGTTATAAAAACCACAGGTCTGTTGGTTGGCTCGGC
>LPNX011186646.1:655985-672019 GCA_001517045.1 Pseudotsuga menziesii | reverse complement strand
AAAATGAAAACAATAAAAACAAGTCATAATCAAAAATTTAAAAATAAACAGGTGAAACAACCTTAGAGATAACAGACGGTTCGTCGATCGGAGGCCCGAGCATCGATCTATGGCAAATTGCAGGTCACCTCTAGATACCATTCAGGGACACCTGGTGGACTTGGGCCCTATGCGCAAAAAACCTCACGAAGTGACAATTTTGAATTCTGTCAATCCTGCTAGTGTGTTTGGGCATGGGAAATATGGCAATGCCAACTGCATCCCCACCATCTGTGGCTTTCCAGCTTTGGCCCTCGTTGGCGTGACTGCATTGTACCCTACTGAGCGAAACCATCGTAGAAAGAGCTCATCGGGAAATGGACATGAGGGAGAGGCCCCCCCTAGCTAAAATCCCACATCACGAATCCAACAAAATCAACGATTCATCGATCGGAGGCCCGAGCATCGATCTATGGCAAGTTGCAGGTCACCTCCAGATATCGTTAAGGGACACCTCATGGACTTGGGATCGGTGCGCAAAAAACCTCACGGAGCGGCAATTTTGAATTCTGTCAACTCCTGCTAGTGTGTTTGGGCATGGAAAATATGGCAATGCCAACTGCATCCCCACCATCCGTGGCTTTCCAGCTTTGGCCCTCGTTGGCGTGACTGCATTGTCCCCTACTGAGCGAAACCCTATCTTCAGAAACCACCGTAGACGGAGGTCATCGGGCAATGGACAAGAGGGAGAGGCCCCCCCCTAGCTAAAATCCTACGTCACGAATCCAACGAAATCGACGGTTCATCGATCGGAGGCCCGAGCATCGATCTATGGCCAGTTGTAGGTCACCTCCAGATACCGTTCAGGGACACCTGGTGGACTTGGGCCCGGTGCGCAAAAAACCTCACGGAGCGGCAATTTTGAATTCTGTCAACTCCTGCTAGTGTGTTTGGGCATGGGAAATATGGCAATGCCAACTGCATCCCCACCATCCATGGCTTTCCAGATTTGGCTCTCATTGGCGTGACTGCATTGTCCCCTACTGAGCGAAACCCTAACTTCAGAACCCACCGTAGACGGAGGTCATCTGGCAATGGACAGGAGGGAGAGGCCCCCCCCCTAGCTAAAATCCCACGTCACGAATCCAACGGAATCGACGGTTCATCGATCGGAGGCCTGAGCATCGATATATGGCGAGTTGCAGGTCACCTCCAGATACCGTTCAGGGACACCTCATGGACTTGGGCCCAGTGCGCAAAAAACCTCACGGAGCGGCAATTTACTAGTGTTAATATACACATGTACTAGTGTTAACATGTTGCATCAACAGTATAATTGAAATTTTGGGTTAAAAACATTGGTTTTGCTTTAATATAGCTTTTTTTTATAGATATAAACCTACACCATGCATATTATAGAACTTGTTAGGTTAAGGGTTACACTCTCAAGATTTTTCTTTAGGGTACTGGGAAAAGGAAAAACATTGCTTCCACCCACATATAATTTGTGTTTACTTACACATGTTGCATGCTTTTCCCTACAAAATGCCATTGTCTAAAGGGAATTATCACGTAATAGATATTATATTGTTGAAGGATGATGATGTTTACTTACACATGAATGATGATATTGTTGAAGGATGGTGATGTTTACTTAGATATTATACTTTGTGTTTACTTACACATGAATGATGATGATGTTCATGATGTTGACGGTGATGATGATGAGGATGTTGATGATGATGATGATGATGATGATGATGATGATGTTCATGATGTTGATGGTGATGATGATTGTTGGGCTCTGATCTACTAATGCAAATCAAACCTTAAATTAATATCAATCTGGGTTGGTAGACTTAGAAGCATATCCAAGTATCAGGACTCAAAGCTAGACTTGTTTGGTAATCTAGTTATCCATAAAATAAACCTACTGAAAGCTTAAAAATACTATGATTTGAAAATACAAAAGTCCCTTTACAGGAACAGCTTCATTTGTTTTTTTTAATTACACAGCAGTATATATATAAAAGCAAATTGTGTGAAAACACTGAGATAATAAAAAAACAATTACAAATCAACCTTAACCCTAAGATACAAACTACAAGGCTCTGCCTAATATCCCAGCACTGAATAAAACAACCAACCATCAATTTCCCTTACAGGAAAGCATTCATGATGTATATTTGTTCTAAACACTTCATCATTAAACAAGCAGCGATGTACAGCATAATGAAATCGTGTCCTGAACCATCCCTTCGGTATCTAACCAATAAAATGATAGAGCTCATAAAATGCCAGTGATGTGCAGCATAATGGGATCGTATTCTAAGCTATTCCTTCAATATACAACTAATGAAATAACAGGGCTTTTATAAAACTAATTGGAAACTAATTTAACTCGTTCTGCAATAACAAAATTGAATCCTATAGAAATTAAAACATACCACTGGCACGATTTAAATCGTTTGCATCAATCCTAAATCGCTGCAACAATCCAATCCCATTCACTGGAAATAATTGGGTGTGCAGACTCAACAATGGGGGCCCTCCAATGCCTCGTTCCACACACACATTTGAAGAATTACAGAACTTTAACTTTAAATGTATTCACCATAAAATTTATCACACAGTAATAAAACCACGCAGTTCAGAAACAATATGCGTTTCTCCCAAATCGTGATAATTTTCCTCATTGTTTTGTGAAGTACTTATACAAATTTGAAAGAAAACTAGAAATGCTATAATCCTGGAAACTAATTAATAAACATAGTCATCGAGATCCTCTATCAAATCCGTGAAACTCAACAAAATCGGAACTGCCCTGCATTTGTGCTGAGAGGTAGCACAGGTGGTCATCTTTGACCGACTTTGACTGGACACCTGTGATAGCCACATCATCTATCCGTTGGAAGTTCATCCATCCTTGGACACTGAGGATCGTTTCTCCATCTTTCAGTTCATGCCTAGCTGGCCTGCAAATGCTCAACTTTGGAGACAATACGGGAAGTTAGCACATCCCGTAATCCTGAATAAAAACCTTAGTTTAAATGCTTTAAAAATCCCAAAATTCAATTTATTAAAAAGCAATGACATTTATACCTCTTGACCAAGGTTTGTAGGTGAATTTAAGGCTTTATAAATCAGTATGAAGGTTTTATGGAGGAAAATAGGAGATATTTAGGTGACAAAAAGAGGTCAAAATGGTGCCCAACATCTCCCCCAAGAGGAAGCTGTTGCATGTCCCCATGCCAAAAATATTTGACCCCGTTCAAAACCAAAATTTTACTGCTGATCATCTTGCTTCTAGTCTTATGTCTGTAATGATGCATCTGTTGAAGCCCGTGATGCATAGAGGACCTTCAGTCTCTCATACTTAGCCTTATAAACCTTCTTTTGCTTATACCATCTGTATGCATGTTTATAGATGCGTGTCCTCTGAACCTTCAGCTTCCAGTTGACTTCTCTTAACTTCTCATTCCTTTGCTCTAGTTCCTTTATTTCAAGTTTCAATTTCTTAATTTCTTTATTGTTTTTAGAAGCCTTCTTTTTCTTCATTTTCATTGGAAGCTGCTTAGAATTGGTATCCATCCTCAATTCTTCATGTTCTTGTGTTGAATCTTCTTTTTCCTCTTCCATAGCTTGCTGCTCTGAGAAAAGAGAAGCTAAACCTTTGGGTATTTCCTGTCTTGACTGCTTTTCTTTTCCCTTCTCTTGTTGATCCAAGAAGAGATTGATTCTCTTTGTCTGCTTGATCACTTCATCAGTGTCCTGGATATCCTACCCTATTTCATCTGCTGGATCTTCTTCTTCTAATGCTGACTGGCTTCGAGCTTGCTTGTACTTCCTTGGATTTCTCTGGTAGGTGGTGAAGATCTGATCTTGTTTTTTATACTGTTTTTCTTCTCTCATCACACTCCTAGTTCGTATCCTTCTCTGAGGCTGTTTTGAACTTGCTGCCTCAGAGTTGTCTTCTTCATCAGTAATCAGCAACACCTCTTTCTTTTTCTTCTTCCCCTTTGGCGGTTTTGAGCTTGTTGCCTCAGGGTATGTTATCATCAATAATTCATCTTCTTTTAAACCTTCTTCAAGTAATTCTTCCTGTTCTTCAAACTGATTGTGAACTAAAAATCATGACCATGTCAAATTTTGCTTTTGTAACTCATGCTGGATGATGATTTTGATAAGTCCACAGTGAAAAAGGATTGTCATTTTGTCTTTTGGACGCCTTTGGACAGCCTTATCCATCTTAGTTAAACTCTGTAACAGAAAATAGGGCATATTGATCTCACATTCACCTTTTAAATGCTGCAACAGCTTGATGTGGTAAAGATAAACAATATTGAACCTGCCCTCACAAGTAATAAATTTTTGGATAACATAAACTATTTCATCCCAGGGATGAATGAGCCAGCTTCGTGGTATCCCTTTCTTCCAGTTTACTGACCCTGCTCTTGATCTGCACAAAAAGGGTATCCATGCTTTTTCTTTGAACTGTTTAGTCTTAAAAAATCTTTCTCCTTGCTGTGGCAGGCCAGTAATTTGAGCTAAGATGTCTTCTGACAGTCTAAAATGCAAGTTTCCCACTATAACTCCTTCTCCATCAAAGGTTTCAGCAAAAGCTAGACTAGCCTGCTCATTATTCCCATTGAACTTTTCAAAGAAGGTTACCCACTGCTTATTTTCAAAAATCTCCATGCAACTCTCATGAATATCAGTGGGATTGAACTTTGCTGGTTCTAGTCTAGATGACATTTTAAATTTGAACAGGAAACTTCAATCTTTCAATTGTTAACTCTACCTCTGTTCTTTTATCCCCAAAATGATATTCTGATAATGTAGAATTGCTATTTGGTCTGAGCAGAGTATTTGGCAAAGAAAAGGGTTTAAGTTTTACCTCCTTTCTAGTGTGACTGTCTTCACTTCTTCCTGCGCGATTTCCACAGTGAATGGTGTCTGCACACTTCCTGTAATCCACAGCTTCCTTCTCAATGACTGTCTTCACTTCTTCCTGCATGATTTCCACAGCTAATGGTGTTCCTACGTCCTTCTTCTACTCCACAGCTTTCTTCTTACTGACAATTATCTCCCACAGCAGTTGATTTTGTAGAGAGAATCAATTAGATTCAGTCCCAAGAAAAATGACCAAGTCGTGGTCTCCAATTTCACTAATTCATAAATGCAGGACTCAGGCACATTTATATGCTGTCGTGGGGCATATAACCACGTTTTTCTTCATCATTCCATAAACATGCCACTTCCCATTTAATCATTTGCTCAGGAAAGGTAAGGTTTCGATTTATGTTTTTGATTCCTTTATATGCCTCAACATTAAACAAGCTGTAATATATACTTTAGTTTCTTTATATACCCAACGTTTTTAATGAACAAGCTGTAGAAAAGGAATTCTTCTTTTAAAGTAGATTTTTCTTTTGAGAATATACATAACCATCGATTTTTATTTTAAACATGGTGCACTAATGTATATAGAAAGATATTTGAAATTGTATTTCCCAGTTTATTGCTCTAAAAACATTTCATTTTCTGCTGAGAAGGAGACCCTCTTTATCTTTCTACCAAGAAGAAGACCCTTCCTGTAGAATGCAGCATATATTTTGGCCACTTTTAAAATTTTCTCTTGAGATTGATCCTGACAACCATCTTGACCCCTAGGGTGGGAAATGGAAAGTAAATGGAATGCTGGCAGAGGCTGTGAGGATGATGAAAAATAGGTAGCTGGCAGAGACTGTGAGGATAAAATGGGCAGTCAAGCTTACTAGGACAGGTAAATATGTCATCACTTTGAAACAAAGAACCATGAAACTTTTAAAACACAAAAACTGAAAAATTCTTACAGACTTTGCTTGATGTCCCTGTTTGATGAGCTTGCTGCCTGATGAAGCTGGTTTGCATTTATTTCTGATTCATTTCTGTCCTTCTGATGTCTTCTGTCTGCCATCTCAGATTCCTTCAGCTTTACTGAAAGTCAGGTCCTTCTGTAGATTTCTTCTGCCTTACTGGAAGTCAGGTCCCTCTGCATTGTTAAAAATCACTTGTATTGCTGGAAATCAGGTCCCTTCTGCATATGAAAAAGGCTTGGAGGGTTCCAAGGAAGCATAAAAATGCTTATGCCCCTCACAGGCCTACCTTTTGACTTGTCCTCAAGTCAAACAAGAAGTTCATTATTGGAAAGAAAACAATGTAAAAGACATGAAAGTTGAAAAATATTTTTTTAATGAATTTTCAATGGCCAGGCAAACCTGGTTTTCCAAAGAAAATTCAAGTTTATATTGTGCCAGTGACCTGGTTTTCACAACTAAACCTCTTTTTTTCTTGTTTTGATATATATTTTTTTTATATTTTGCTTTTCTTTTTTGTTTTTATTTTCTTTTTCTGTTTTTTTTTTTTAATAATATCAAAGCAGCTAAGAAGTAAGTGAAGGAGAAACATTGATGTGTCTATCCAGCACTTCCATTTCTCGCTGTTGTGAAATCTGCTGTATAAAATCTTCCTTGTTGATAGGCTTGGTATACAGTTTGAGCCGATGGCCATTGACCACAAATTGACGTGCTTCATCATCGATTGTTTGAAGTTTGACTGATCCATTGTCATACACTTCAGCAATCTCATATGGACCAAGCCAGTGAGTGGTAAATTTGGCTTTGAAGTCTTTGAACTTTGAGTTAAACAATAATGCCCAGTCACCGATGTGAAATTGCTTCTTTTTGATGAACTTGTCATGCCATTGAGCTCTCTGCTATTGTATTAGAATATTGTGTTTTATGGCAGCCTGTCTCATCTCATCTAGTTGATTCAATTGAAGTATTCTTTCTTGCTGAGCCTCAGAAAGATCCATGCCCAAATATGCTGCTAACTTGAAGGTATGAATTTGAAACTCTATAGGGAGGAGGACTTGCTTACCGTAAACAAGCTGATAAGGAGAAAAACCAGTACTGTTTTTCCAAGTGATACGGTATGCCCATAAAGCTTCAGTAAGCTTAGCTGACCAATCCTTCCTATGCATCTGAACAGTTTTGGTGATGATGCCTTCTAAAGTCTTGTTTGTAGATTCCACTTGGCCATTTGCTTGTGGATGGTAAGGGGTAGACTTTATGTGCTTGATATTGTACTTTTCTGCTATCTCCTGCACTAATTTGGAAGTAAACTGGGCACCTTGATCAGTTACGATCTCTCTAGGCACCCCGAATCGGACAAATATCTCCTCAAAAAGAAAGTTTACCACAGTCTGTTCTGTGGTTCTTGGTAAAGGTTTGGCCTCTACCCACTTAGTAACATAGTCTGTACAGACCAGAATGTACTTCTTCCCTTGTGATGGTGGATGAATTGGACCAATGAAGTCAAGGGCCCACTTTTCAAACGGTTCAATGAGGATTTGGGGATGGAGTGGCATTTCATCAGACCGGACTGACCGTCCCATCCGCTGACAAGTATCACAACTTCTAACATACCTCTTAGCATCTTTAAAAATAGAAGACCAATAATACCCCAAATTGAGTATCTTGTATGATGTTCTTTTATCTGCAAAATGGCCACCACACGGTTCATCATGACATGCCTTTAAAATATCTAAAATTTCATCCTGTCGTACACATCTTCTTATAATTAGATCATATCCTGTGTAAAAGAGATCACCATTAACCCATATATGCCTAGCACTTTGTTTAATAATCTTTTTCTTTTCTTTAGATGTCATAGATGGTGGTAATTGTCCTGATGATAAGTAGTTAACAATGTCAACATACCAAGGAGTGATAACAGAAATTGCAAATAAGTGTTCATCACGAAAACTATCTAAAACAGGAACAATCTCACCAGTATTGTGTAAACGAGACAGGAAGTCTGCCACTTGATTTTCTCGTCCAAGTCGATCTAAAACAGTAATATTAAATTCCTGCATTAACAACAACCAACTAGTGATCCGACCATTAGTGATAGATTTATTCATTAAATATCGTAAGGCTGAATGATCTGTATGGACAAAAATTTCGTAGCCAGTTATGTAATGACGGAACTTGTTGACAGCATGAACCACCGCCAACATTTCCTTTTCAGTGACTGTATAGTTCAACTCTGCAGGTGTCAGATTTTTACTAATAAAATAGATGGCATAAGTCAAAGTATGTTCTTTCTGGCCCAATGAGGCCCCTATTGCTTGTAGCAGAGGCATCAGTGGAAATATGGAAATGCAATGTCCAATTTGGTCCCCTTAAAATGGGAGCAGTTGAGAGCTTCTCTTTAAGTGTCTGAAATGTAGATTGACAATCAGTATCCCAATTAAAATTCACATACTTGGAAAGCAATTTAAACAATGGCAGAGCTATCTTACTGAAATTTGCAATAAATCTACGATAATAGCCTGCATATCCTAAAAAGCTTCTTACATCCGTTTGAGTTGTTGGTTCAGATAAATTTTCAATAATGTGAATTTTAGCAAGATCTACTTTTATTCCAGATGCAGAAATGTGATGTCCTAAAACTATCCCTTCAATCATCATCATAAAACACTTTTCATTACTGAGGGAAAGATTTGAATCAACACACCTTTGTAAAATTTTCTCCAGGTTTGTCAAAGAATCTTCAAAGGTACTTCCATACACAGAAAAATCATCCATGTAAATTTCAGCACACTCATGAATCAGATCTGCAAAGATGGCCAAGACTGCCCTCTGAAAGGTAGCTAAGGCATTACATAAGCCAAAAGGTAAAACCTTGTAGGCATATGTGCCCCAAGGACATGTAAAGGTGGTTTTGTCTTGGTCTTCTTTTGCAATACTAATTTGATTATACCCACTGAAACCATCTAAAAATGAAAAGTACTATTTTCCAGCTAAAGTATCCAACACTTGATCAATGAAAGGCAATGGGAAATAGTCTTTTAATGTTGCCTTATACAACTCCCTGTAATCCACACAGATGCGCCATTTACCATTCTTTTTAGGAACAACAACCAATGGAGAAACCCATTGGCTGTCGGAAATGGGGTAAATAAATCCTACTTATAACAACTTCTGCAACTCTTCCTTGACTATTTCTTTTAGTATAGGGTTCATTCTTCGTTGCGGTTGTCTAAGAGGTCTGATTTTATCATCTATGTAAATGTGGTGAGTGCATGTCTCATGATGAATACCTAACATATCATTGTACTCCCAAGCAAATGCATGGGAATGTTTATTCAGCAAGGCAACCAATTGTTCTTCATGTGATGTAGTAAGATGTGCACTTATATTCAACTGTTTTCCTGGACTGATTTCAATTGTCTTACTGTGAATATCTGTGATTGAATGAACATTAAAGATATCATGAAGTGCCAATGCTAGAGAATGTACTGTGCAATTTTCTTGAAAACTATAACCTAAAACTTGATCGGCTACAGCATATTGCATATCTCTTAATTCTTCAGAAATATCAGGTTTAGCAATAAAATAATCTAACAGATCTTCGTTGTTTTCTTCTTGAAACTCAAAGAACTGATTGATACTCAGGACAGGCTGAATCACTTCTTCTTCTTGTTCTTTAGTCTCATTAATCCATGACAGCTGATCTAATGTGGAAGGTCTTTGGGCAGAAGGGTAAAGTGCAATTTGTTTTCTCTCTGTCCCATGTGAAATAAGCATACTTCCTGACCTACACCCTATGAAGGCATCTGTTGTTGCCAACCAGGGTCTGCCAAGAATCAATGGGTGACCTCCTAAGTTATACTTTGGTTGTAGCACTATGAAATCGACGGGATACTCCCAGGAGTCTAAAGAAACAATGATGTCTTCTAGGACCCCTTCAGGTGTAATTTTAGACCTATCTGCTAATTCCAAAACTGTTGTGGTTGGTCTGAGATTTGTCAAATGAAGATATTCCATTGTTTCAAGTGTCATAACATTAATGGCAGCACCTAGATCAATCAGTGTTTTTGGAATTGAAAAATTATTAATAGTGATTGTAACCATTGGGATTCCGGGATCTACATAATTTTCAATGAAAACAGTGTTAGACATTAATCCTGCCAGATTGCCTACCACATGAATTTTTGATGGATCATTCCTTCTTTTATTAAGACATAATTCCTTAACTGCTTTAGTGTAAATTGGAATATCCTTTATAGCCTGCAGTAGAGGAATTTTGACATATACATTTGTTAACTCATTCAAAACATCAAAATCAGTTAAGGAAATTGAAGGTTTTTCTTTGACCAACCTTTTTGGAAAAAGAGGTGTATAAGATAATAATGTTTTTCCTTTTTTATTATGATTTTCTGACTGAGATTTTTTTGTATTTAATTTTTTTGGAGTTTTCTCATTTTCTATTTGTTCTTCTAAGATAACAAGAGATTCTTTTTGTAAGGTTTTCCCAAATCTTAAATTGATATTTTGCAGTGGGAGGATTGAGTAAGGGAGTGCCATTCCATCATCAACATTATACATAGGTCTGTCTGTTTTATTATTTGGATTTGGAATTGGCTGAGCTGGAAATTGTGTGGGCCGAGGTGGAGGCTGATTGGATGGCAATTGAAGCTGTTAAGGTGGTGGACCCAACTGAGGAGCCATGTTTTTGGGTTGTTGAAAAGATGGGACTTGGAAAGATGGGGCTTGGAATTGATTCTGCTGGTATTGGGGATAGGCTGAAGGTTGTTGATAGGGCTGCAAATAGGCCTGCTGATATGTCTGGTTACCATGGGCATAACCTCTCCAATTTGGAGCAGATTGGGCTAATGGAGGAGACCAAGTTTTCCAGGGCATGGGTGCACTCCATGAATTCTGAATAGGAGTTTGATAATTTGTATGCAATTGTTGCATAGGGTCTTGAGACATACCTGAGAATCGTGGCTGCCAAGGTCTTTGTTGTCCCATAAAGTAGAGAGACTCCATGCTTTGATTCTCCTCCATTCGAGCTGCCTGCAATTCTTTCAATCTAGGGCAGTCATTAGTTTTATGATTAAAAGTACATAAGCCACAAATTTCAACAACATTTAAAGGACATTCTTTTAGGGGGTGTTTCTTTCTACACTTAGGACAAAAGATAGACAAAGCTTGATCTTGCTGGTCCTGTTGTTCTTGTCTCTTCTTGGTTTTTGCTACTTCGACTTGTGTGCCCAAGGTACTCAATAAATCAGTTTTGAAATCTTCTAGCAGATTTCCAAGCTCAGCTCTAGAGATGCCACTATTTGCAGATCTAGTTACTTTAGTAGTAATGTCCCTTTTTCCAGTCCTAGCCTTCCCTCTTGAATATTTCTGACATAAATCTTGTATCTCGTCAAAAGGAAGGTAAGAAATGTCACCTTTGCCCATAACATTTAAAATATCTAAATACTCTTCTCTTATTCCTTTCAGAAATATTGTTCTAATCATCTCTAGTGTCAAAGAATTGTATTTAGATTTCTGTAGGTTATATGAAAATCTTTCCAAATACTCCTCCAAGCTCTCATCTTCCTGTTGAGTCATTCCAAAAATGTCATCTTTTAGATCCTTTGATCTGCAGTATGCCTGATATTTTCGAAGAAAGATCTTCCTCATCTCATCCCAGCTAGTAATAGAATGCTCTCCTAATCCCATGAACCATTTCAAGGCAGCTGCTTTAAGGGTAGCAGGGAAAAGACGAAGCTTATGGGTGTCATCAGTGTATCCATAAGTTCGATACAAGATATCAAACTCGAATAGGAAAGATTCTGGATCTTCAGAGGTCAGGCCATAGAAGTTTGGTAAGACAGATGGTGGGATATTCTTCATTTTTACCTCTTCCCCTAGGATAATGCTAGTGTACAAAATGGGAAATTTAAAGGTGGCTTCCTGATCTCCTTCGGTTCTTTCATCCCTTTCTTGTCTCCTTTCTTCTTCCCTTTCATGTCTCCTCTCTTCTTCTCTTTCATGTCGCCTCTCTTCTTCTCTTCTCTCTTGTCTTCGTTTGTTTTCTATTTCCAGCATCCTCTCATATTCCCTTCTCTATTCTGCAGTTGGCCCTTTTGATGTTTCTTCCTCAGCCATTTTAGAAGTACCCACTGTTGAGATGAATCTTTTTGGAAAAGAAGGCCCTGTTACTTCTGTTTTTGGGGGGTTTTTAATAAATATTCTTTTCTCGTCTCTTTGTCTTGACATAAAACTAAATCTACTCTGTGTTTTTGTTGAAATTTTTTTGTTTTTATCAGAGAACTAAAGTTCCTAAGCCTGCTTCTACAATGCCTCCCCGGCAACGGCGCCAAAATTTTGGGCTCTGATCTATTGATGCAAATCAAACCTTAAATTAATATCAATCCGGGTTGGCAGACTTAGAGGCATATCCAAGTATCAGGACTCAAAGCTAGACTTGTTTGGTAATCTAGTTATCCATAAAATAAACCTACTGAAAGCTTAAAAATACTGTGATTTGAAAATACAAAAGTCCCTTTACAAGAACAGCTTCATTTGTTTTTTTTTAATTACACAGCAGTTTACATATAAAAGCAAATTGTGTGAAAACACTGAGATAATAAAAAGACAATTACAAATCAACCTTAACCCTAAGATACAAACTACAAGGCTCTGCCTAATATCCGAGCACTGAATAAAACAACCAACCATCAATTTCCCTTACAGGAAAGCATTCATGATGTATATTTGTTCTAAACACTTCATCATTAAACAAGCAACGATGTACAGCATAATGAAATCGTGGCCTGAACCATCCCTTCGGTATCTAACCAATAAAATGATAGAGCTCATAAAATGCCAGTGATGTGCAGCATAATGGGATCGTAGTCTAATTTATTCCTTCAATATACAACTAATGAAATAATAGGGCTTTTATAAAACTGATTGGAAACTAATTTAACTCGTTCTGCAATAACAAAATTGAATCCTATAGAAATTAAAACATACCATTGGCACGATTTAAATCGTTTGCATCAATCCTAAATCGCTGCAACAATCCAATCGCATTCACTGGCAATAATTGGGTGTGCAGACTCAACAATGGGGGCCCTCCAATGCCTCGTTCCACACAACAGTTGAAGAATTACAGAACTTTAACTTTAAATGTATTCACCATAAAATTTATCACACAGTAATAAAACCACGCAGTTCAGAAACAATATGCGTTTCTCCCAAATCGTGATAATTTTCCTCATTGTTTTGTGAAGTACTTATACAAATTTGAAAGAAAACTAGAAATGCTATAATCCTGGAAACTAATTAATAAACATAGTCATCGAGATCCTCTATCAGATCCGTGAAACTCAACAAAATCGGAACTGCCCTGCATTTGTGCTGAGTGGTAGCACAGGTGGTCATCTTTGAACGACTTTGACTGGACACCTGTGATAGCCACATCATCTATCCATTGGAAGTTCATCCATCCTTGGACACTGAGGATCGTTTCTCCATCTTTCAGTTCATGCCTAGCTGGCCTGCAAATGCTCAACTTTGGAGACAATATGGGAAGTTAGCACATCCCGTAATCCTGAATAAAAACCTTAGTTTAAATGCTTTAAAAATCCCAAAATTCAATTTATTAAAAAGCAATGACATTTATACCTCTTGACCAAGGTTTGTAGGTGAATTTAAGGCTTTATAAATCAGTATGAAGGTTTTATGGAGGAAAATAGGAGATATTTAGGTGACAAAAAGAGGTCAAAATGGTGCCCAACAATGATGATGTTCATGATGTTGTTGGAGATGGTGATGATGAGGATGATGATGATGATGATGATGAAGGTGATGGAGATGATGTTGATGGTGATGGTGATGACGATGATGAGGATGAGGATGAGGATGAGGATGATGTTGTTGGAGATGATGATGATGATGATGTTGATGGTGATGATGAGGATGATGATGATGATGTTCATGATGTTGATGGTGAGGATGATGATGAGGATGATGTTCATGGTGTTGATGGTGATGATGATGGTGAGGATGATGATGATGAATGGTGATGATGTTCATGATGTTGATGGTGAGGATGATGATGAGGATGAATGATGATGGTGTTCATGATGTTGATGGTGAGGATTGTGATGAGAATGATGATGATGATGTTCATGATGTTGATCGTGATGATGTTGATGGTGACGGTGAGGATGATGATGATGATGTTCATAATGTTGATGGTGATGATGATGATGTTCATGATGTTGATGGTGAGGATGATGATGAGGATGATGTTGATGATGTTGATGGTGATGATGATGATGAAGGTGAGGATGATGATGAGGATGAGGATGATGATGAGCATGATGATGATGATGTTCGTGATGTTGATGGTGATGATGATGATGATGATGAAGGTAATGATGATGATGAGGACGAGGATGAGGATGAGGAGGAGGATGATGATATTCATGATGTTGATGGTGATGATGATGAGGAGGATGTTGATGATGATGATGATGATGATGTTCATGATGTTGATGGTGATGATGATGATGTTCATGATGTTGTTGGAGATGGTGATAATGAGGATGATGATGATGATGAAGGTGATGAAGATGGTGTTGATGGTGATGGTGATGATGATGATGAGGATGAGGATGATGATGATGATGGGGATGATGTTGTTGGAGATGATGATGATGATGATGGTGATGGTGATGATGAGGATGGTGGTGATGATGATGATGAAGGTGAGGATGATGATAATGATGATGATGAAGGTGATGATGATGATGAAGGTGAGGATGATGATAATGATGATGATGAAGGTGATGATGACGATGAGGATGAGGATGATGATGATGTTCGTGATGTTGAGGATGAGGATGAGGAGGAGGAGGATGATGCGCATGATGTTGATGGTGATGATGATGATGAGGATGTTGATGATGATGATGATGATGATGATGTTCATGATGTTGATGGTGATGATGATGATGATGATGATGTTCATGATGTTGTTGGAGATGGTGATGATGAGGATGATGCTCATCATGCTAGATCCCACCTATTATCATACAACCAAGCCCTTAGGATCATCTCTTATAATGATGGTCTCCATTAGTCTCTTGTGCTCTGTATCCGGTAAGAAGTAGCGTACCTTCGATGAATTCCGACTAGGCATTGTTCGTACCTGGAGGTTTGTACCAATAATTAAGTTGGTAAAGTGATACACACTTGCACCTGGTTTGTAATCCCTGTAAACATATCCACCCTTATTTCTTGCATTGTTGTCATGTGTAAGATATTCACCTTTAACAACCATAGACCCGATGGGGAAATGGTCGTTTTCATCATCAGTCATGGACATAATGAGGGTTTGCTTTCCCTCTATACAACTTGCCAACCAGTAATCACCACCCCATTCACTATCTTTTGAGGCAACCACTGCGTATATGTGTCCTGCATAGTATGATTGTAGGTATATGATCAAATATTTTTCGTGTGATACAAGGCCATTAATGTGAGTTTCAAAACTACGTAAATTTTACAAAAAAATGTTAAGGAAATGCATCATACCAGGTTGTACAAGGTCTGATAAATGATCAAAATCTATAGAAATAGACGATTGGTCTTCTTCCAACGGAGTTAACTCAACAATCGCATGCTGATCAAGTGGAAGTGATATGTGATCCCATCCATCAACCCAATCCAATGATTCACACACATCCCAGTCACCATCACAACAAGGCGGGCAAAAACAAGCAAGTTTTCTGGTCCAAATTTCAAATACTAGGTTATCAGAGCTTCGAACCGAATGAAAGCCATGAGTCCCAAGAATAGTCTTGCATTCCCATGCACGTGAACGATCTATGTCTACCACCTCCCAAAAAAATCTCTCCACGTGTCTCTTTCTTGTGGATTCTGCTCGCATAGCTGATTCCTCTCCCATTACTGACGTGCACCACCTGACTATAGATTGAGCATTTCGAATAGTAAATATTGTAGATAATTTCAATTCCTCTCTTCGTAGGGATGTTTTGACACATGCTCCGGCTCCATCATGCTCTCCTTTACCATGCCCAGTCTCAAAATAGTTCCACATATGTGGAACTTTGTAGTTTTTATGCATTGAACTCAACCATTGAAATATGCGTGCATTTTTTAACTGACCAGCACATCCATCAAACCAAATCTAGT
>LPNX011186646.1:600342-648547 GCA_001517045.1 Pseudotsuga menziesii | reverse complement strand
GACGAAGATGATGAAGATGATGTTGATGGTGATGATGATGATGATGATGATGATGATGATGGTGATGATTTTGATGGTGATGATGATGAGGATGATGATGACGATGGTGATGACGATGTTCACGATGTCAATGGTGATGATGATGATCATGTTGATGATGATGATGATGATGATGAAGGTGATGATGATGATGAAGATGAAGACGAAGATGATGAAGATGATGTTGATGGTGATGATGATGGTGAAGATGATGTTCATGATGTTGATGGTGATGATGATGGTGAAGATGATGTTCATGATGTTGATGGTGATGATGATGGTGAAGATGATGTTCATGATGTTGATGGTGATGATGATGGTGAAGATGATGTTCATGATGTTGATGGTGATGATGATGGTGAAGATGATGTTCATGATGTTGATGGTGATGATGATGGTGAAGATGATGTTCATGATGTTGATGGTGATGAGGATGATGATGATGATGTTCACGATGTTAATGGTGATGATGATCATCATGTTGATGATGATGATGATGATGATGATGATGATGAAGGTGACGATGATGATGAGGATGAGGATGATGATGATGATGATGATGGTGAGGAAGATGATGTTGATGGTGATGATGGTGATGATGATGGTGATGATGATGATGATGATGTTCATGATGTTGATGGTGATGATGATGATGATGATGATGAGGATGTTCACGTTGATGATGGTGGTGATGATGATCATGTTGATGATGATGATGATGATGATGATGATGAAGGTGACAATGATGATGGGGATGAGGATGATGATGATGATGTTCATGATGTTGATGGTGATGATGATGATGATGATGATGAATGAAGATGATGTTCATGATGTTGATGGTGATGATGATGAGGATGATGACGATGATGTTCATGATGTTGATGGTGATGATGATGATGTTCATGATGTTGATGGTGATGATGATGATGATGATGAATGATGATGATGTTCATGATGTTGATGGTGATGATGATGAGGATGAAGACGATGATGTTCATGATGTTGATGGTGATGATGATGAGGATGATGATGATGATGTTCACGATGTTAATGGTGATGATGATGATCATGTTGATGATGATGATGATGATGGTGATGATGATGACGAGGATGGTGATGATGATGAAGATGAAGACGAAGATGATGAAGATGATGTTCATGGTGATGATGATGATGATGATGATGGTGATGATGTTGATGGTGAGGATGATGATGAGGATGATGATGAGGATGAGGATGATGATGATCAGGTTGATGATGATGACGATGATGATGATGATGATGATCATGTTGATGATGAAGATGATGATGGGAATGGTGATGATGATGATGATGACGACAATGGTGATGATGATGATGATGATGATGACGATGGTGATGATGATGATGGCGATGGTGATGATGATGATGATGATGAGGAAGGTGATGATGATGATGATGATGACGATGACGATGGTGATGATGACGGCGACGATTCTGATGATGATGTTCATGATGTTGATGGTGATGATGATGATCATGGTGATGATGATGATGGTGATGATGATGACGATGGTGATGATGATGAAGATGAAGATGATGATGATGATGAAGATGATGATGATGATGATGATGAACATGGCAATGTTGATGATGATGATCGATGATCAATGATCATGGTGATGATGATAATGATGCTGATGATCATGATGATGACGATGACGATGGTGATGACGATGTTTATGATGTTGATGTTGAGGATGATGATGATGATGATGAAGATGATGATGATGATGATGATAATGATGACGATGAGGAAGAGGATGAGGATGATGATGATGAGGATGATGTTGATGATGATGATGACGACGATGGTGATGATGATGTTCATGATGTTGATGATGATGATGACGACGATGGTGATGATGATGTTCATGATGTTGATGGTGATGATGATGATCATGTTGATGATGATGTTCATGATGCTGATGGTGATGATGATGATGAGGATGATGAAGATGACGATGGCGATGGTGATGATGATGATGATGATGGTGATGAGGATAATGATGATGACGATGATGATCATGATGATGAAGATGAACATGATGATCATGATGATGAAGATGAGCATTATGATGATGATGATGATCGCTATTTTTGTTTTTACAAAACGCGCACGTGATGTGTTTGTATATAACGCGGACGTGTTTTGTTTATTTACAACGTGCACGTGTTTTTCTTTAACTAAATCGTGCTCGCATAGTTTTTAAATTCAAAAATGTATTCCCTCCAAAGGATAAGGCCGAGCCTCCACCCATGCTTTCATGGAATTCCTATGCCTATGTGTCTGCGTTGTACTTTGCTTCGGATTCAACATGCTTGTGCCTTGGAGTATGATAAACCATGGCAAATTCAACATTATATCCAAATTTTCATTATGCTCGTGTTTAGCGGTTCGTATGATTATGCTACACACCTCCATTTTTTATGAGATTTTAGAAACAGATATGGTTTTTTTTGCAGATTCTAAATATGTAAATTTTAACAAGAATACATAATTTTTTCTATTTTTTTCTTATTTATTTTCTGTCATCACTCCTCAACTCAAAAAAAACACTGGTAGTGTTTTGTCCATATCTCTTTCGTTTCTCAACCATTTAAAAAAAAATTGTATGGTGCACTAAAGAACACCAACCTATACATGCTATAAAAAACCCATTTCCAAATAATTGCATTAAGACATTCAAATGCTGCACCCACAATTGACGTACCGTTTTCGAGGTTTGATCTCTTAGATAATTAAAAAAAAAATTAAAAATATTATTTTTATTATTGGAAAAATAGTCGTGCACTAGTCCTATATTTTCTCTATATGTATACCGGTTTTCGTAAGTTTATTCCATCATTTAGACACTCAGACGCTGCACCCACAAAAACATATACCTTATAATTTGTCCAAAAAATAAAAAGTGTCCGTTAAAATTTATCTAACTTAGATAGTTAACAGCATTTTCAATAGAAAAAAAATATATATTTGGAAAGGTCATTCAATTTCCTACATTTCTTGTTTTTTACTGATTGCAAGATTCATTGTGTAAGTGTCTCAAAATATGCGTCCAAGTTGATGGATGCCTGTTTTTTCAGTTTTGTATTGCATCTAACGCGCCAAAAGAGACCCTCAACTTCTTGCACACACCCTTTATTGATTTAATAACTTCGTTTTGACTCCTTGCCTGCCTTACTGCCTAAGACCTCTTCATGGTTTTCCTGATCAGGTTCTCATTGTAGCCATTGTCTTTGAAGACTTTGACAAGGTGCTCTAGTTCACGATCCAAGTGTGTCGAATCATATATTCTCCTGGCTCTAATAGTCAAAGTGTTAATGACGTCGATTTTTTGTGCTGGGTGATGATGAGAGACAAATAGAATGTACTTATCTGTGTGCGTCTTTTTTCGATAAACTTGGTGTGCTAAAGATCCGTCTTCTTTTCTAGATAGAAGGATATCTAAAAAAGGAAGACAATTGTCCTTTTCGACCTCCATGGTAAACTTGATATCTTCTAATTGTATTTTCATGTGTGTTAAGAAACCCCCTAGCTTATCCTTCCCATGGGGCCAAATGAAGTGGGTGTCATCCACATAATGTCGCCATTGTTGCAGTTTTTCTGGAGCGGGGTTGATGGCCTTGTCTTCGAAGTGCTCCATGAAGATGTTTGCCACAACAGGGGAGAGAGGTGAACCCATTGCCACACCATTGATTTGCTCATATATGTCCGCTCGATAACTTAAATAGGTGGATTTTAAACACACATAAACCAAGTTCGTTGTCTCATCGTGCATGAGTCTTCTTATCACGGCTAAAACCTCCTTCACTGGAACATTTGTGTAGAGAGACACAAAATCGAAGATGACCAAAAGGTATGATTCCTTTAAGTTTGTGGATATTATGGAATGAACAAAATGTGCGGAGTCCTTGATAAAGGATTGAGTCTTACCTACTAGCGGTTTGATTTTTTGGGCGAGAAGTCTAGTTAATCCATATGAAGGTGAGCCAATTTTGTTTACAATTGGTCTGAGAGGACAGCCATCTTTATGAACTTTCGGGAGCCCATATTTTCAGTGTGATTTTATTTTTTATGCTATCATCCAGAGAAGAGTTCTCGATAGCCTTGGTGATCTCCTGAATGATTTTGTTGATCGGATCCTTCTCAACTTTCATATAGCTCCCACTCATAGTTAGATGTTCTATCATCTTCCTGTGATAGTCATCTGTGTTCATCACGACCGTTGCATTCCCCTTATCGGCTTTCAAGATAATGATTTCTCTGTTTAGCGTAAGTCTCCTCATCGCAGAAATTTTCTCCTTGCTCAAATTTATTTTCGTTGGTTTGGCATTTCTGAGAGAGCGCGCGCAGTCTTGTCTGACCTCTTCTGTCGCGGCCTTGGGGAGAGAGACAATAACATCCTCAATGCGGCAGATAATCTCTTCATGGGGAATGTACCATGGATTTATGGCAAAATTCAGTCCTTACTGAAGGATACTCTTCGAAGCAGCATCAAGCTGGAACGTGGATAAGTTGATGGCGTTCCTGAATTCCTCAATTGCAGCGGCATTTTATTTTTTTCTGAAGATTATCAAACTTAGCGCAATGCTTTTTGGATGCTTCGTTGAAGGTCGAATTCACTCTAGACAAAAGGCAGGTCGAGATGCACATCCAAAGGTCAAAACGCACAAAGTTAGCAAGCTTGATATGGAGATGCATGCAGTCAAACGATAAAGAATTTAGCAGCCTACGTGTTTCCTTGATCTCACGTCTTAGCAGAATCACGCTTGTTTTTATGAAAATTCCAGCATTATTCTTCCTGTTAAGAGGATGAAGGATCAACACAACTAGGAATGACCCCAAAATCACGACACTGTTTTAGAAAATCCAATTTTGAGAGATAGGTTGCAATTTTAACTCTGTACCGCTCAAAGATTCGTATCTTGTTCAGCTTGTCCCTTCCATATAGGGATAAGATTATATTATTTTTTTTATTTTTTTAAATATTATATATTAAATTTTTATTGAAATGAAAAAATATAATCTCAAACTAATATTTAATTTAATATTGTAATGATTATTTTTAAAATATAAAAAATTCATATAATTACTACTATCTTCAGGAATTTGAAGTACGTCGTCTATCATACCAAACAATGTTAAGATTACAGTCGATGATTATTGCAACATTATATAATCATCATTTTCTAACTGAACCAGTTCATCAATAGTAAATAAAGATAATGCAGTCAATCAATTTTGTAACTATATTATAATAGGGATTAAAGTCTAGCATATCTGTTTTGTTTTCTAGAATTAGAAACTGAGCAGCCATGCTCCTGGTGGCCTTAGGAACCTTGAAATTCTTTTTTAATCTACACGGTTCCACCCCTTGCCTAGAATCACGATTGATGTTTTAACTTTCTTAGTTTTCAAGTCGCCATGAGTCACTTAGATAGAGTCATTTTTTTCACAAAACCTAGCACTATTCAATAGTGCTCACTGGTAGTTCTTTATAGCAGATCCTAACACTTTCCAGTGTTCTTTGGAAGCTCTGTGTTATCCAGTAAGTTAGATCCTACACAACCTTTTTTTTGTTCTGTTGTAGCTCTTTCCTTTTTTTTGCATGCCTTTTCATTCTTTTTTCCTAGGGATTTATTAGCTAGTAACTTGCTCCTTCTAGAACTGGCCACTTGTCTCCTTAAAGACAATTGAATAATCAGTTACTAACACCAACCTAGGTTCTGTGAATTAAGTGCATGGTTTCCCAACTTTTGTTTCAAAACATTTATCATTTACTTATTAAATATTGTTATTACAATATATGTTAATTTGTCACAAAGTAAAACTTAAACAAAATTGCGTTCAATGTTACGAGGGGTATTACAAACCAACCACGCCGTCCATAAAGAAATGTTTACATTATACATGCCTAGTCATTCACTAGTCTAGACTTGGCCCTAAGATTACTCTAGGAATCAATATTAGCATATTTAAAGTAAAACTTAAACAAAATTACGTTCAATGTTACGAGGGGTATTACAAACCAGCCACGTCGTCCATAAAGAAATGTTTACATTATACATGCCTAATCATTCACTAGTCTAGACTTAGCCCTAAGACTACTCTAGGAATCAATATTAGCATATTTACATTGTTTACATTATTTGATTTAATATATTCAAACTCAAAACTGGAGGTATTAGAGAGGCCCAAATAACTCTTGGTATCAAAGGTTATGGGTTAAACCACCATCCAAAGATTATTCAAAAGGATGAGGTTAAGGGTCCTATCTCTATGGACATCACACTCTTATGAGAAGTCAAAAGGAAATTGATAAGGAAGGGCCTATCTCTACGGACATCACACTCTTATGAGAATTCAAAAGGAAATTGATAAAGAAGAAATGTGGGTGAATAAGGAGAAGGATAAAATGCAACCATGGATCTGAAATGTTGGGACTTCTAGTACGAGAGACACCAAATATATTCAAATGTTGATATTATATTGGCATATGAAATAATGATAGGTAAGGTTCTTTTGAATCAAAAGGAGGATAAGAAGGAAATTCTCTTGCAAATCGTTAAGCCACGACCAAATGAGGAAAATAAATAGTAAGATCATCTTGATGGCTCACCACCAAATTCGAGTTTGCCAAGAAGAAAAATGTAGTTAAGGACCACCTACCTACCCAACACATGATGCTCCTCTACAACGTTTAATGATAAGTTATTATTTAGTAGTTGGTTGAGTTTCCTTTAATTGATTATTTTAAAATATATAAAAACAAATTTTAATATTCCAAAATTTTTAAAATTTTACAAAACTTTATAATGTAATTGCACCAAAGAAGCGCATTCTACAGCCCAGTAAAGAAGAGATGTGTAACTTCTTTTATACTCATTTTAGAGTTGACATGTGTCTTTTATAAAAAAATAAAAAATTATTAAAAATACCTTGTTTGCTTAAATTAAATTTAAATTATTTAAAATTACATATATATAAAACAACATGAATTAAATAAACTAAAACCATAAAAATTAGATTGCACATTTCCACTCTAAAAAATGGTTTGCATCTTGAGAGATTTGATCCCTCTCGGTTCTTGGTAGATTCCCTTTTAGATGGATCTATGTTGGTTTTATTGGTTTTATAAAAAAATACATGTAAACAAATATAAAATATAACTAATTTTTTTATAACATGAACATAATTTTAATTTTTGGGGTAGACTAGTATCTATGTTTTTAGTAGATTGCATGAGGATGAAGTGTAATTTTATGGTGGTCATTCAAAACTTGAAATAAATAATTATAAAAAAAAGAATATCAAAAATAGGTGCAGTTGATGCATGGATAAATGCTCGCTAATGCATGGATAACTCTTAGTTTATGTATGGATAATTAGAAGCTTCATTGCAAAGAACAAGTAACATATGACTTATTACTTGTGACACTTAACTTGTGGCCTATATGTGTTCACCACCACAAGTTAAGGGGTTGTGCTAGAAAATTTTGTTGAATAAAAATTTACAATTTAATTTTATAAATATTTTATATGTAAAAATATAAAATCATAATTAAAAAATAACTTATAATATGAACATAATCTTAATATAAATTCAAATAAAAGAGATTTAGTTCAATAAATTTTTATTTTAGATTTTACAAAGATCACTATTTTGAATGTGAATGTTAAAATGGTTTTTTTTAATTAGTGAGGTTGGTACTAAAAATGAAATAGTTTTAATATGAATGTTAAATAGTTTTTTTTAATGCATGGGTTGGTATGAGTTTTAGATTTTACAAAGATCAATATTATTAATATCAATGTTAAAATGGATTTTTTTTAAATTAGTGAGGTTGGTACTAAAAATGAAATAGTTTTAGTATGAATGTTAAATAGTTTTTTTTAATGCATGGGTTGGTATGAGTTTTGGATATATAGAATTTGGTAAGAATTAGCTAGTTTTTAAAAGATTATTGTTATGTGATGTATTTTTAAGAATGTATTTAATAATTTTATTAAACTATTTTTTTTTGAAAAAATAGTTTGTATTTATTTATATAAAAATAAAATTAAAGAATTAATAAGAATAGTAAAAATATAAAAAAATAAAAAATAAAATTATATTAAATTTTTAAGAATGGGTAAATTATTGTTTTGGGTTTATATGTGTGTAATACACCAAGACTTAATTAATTGTTATTAAAAAAATTTGGAATATTTTATTTTATTTTATTTTAAATATTTTTGACAAGAAATAAAAAATAAAACAATTGTAATGGATTATTATTTTATTAATAGAAGATACTAGAGGGGACATAAATGAAATAGTTGTGAAAAGAGTGTTTGTTGGCCCACAAGAAGAAAAGACAAGTGGTTGAAGCTCTTGAGTGAGAACTCAAGGTGCAGGAGGCATGTTCCCCAAAATCTCGTCATAACTCTTTGTGAGCGCTAAAGAGCAGGAGGCTCATAAATGAACAATTCCTAGGAAAAATACTATATAATAGTATGTCCATTAGCAAGCAGGAGGCTAGCATTGGACGGGGAATTGAATCTGATAATGCAAGAGATGGTGCATTAAGTGGATTTTTCTCTTGTGGTTTGGTGAACAGGCTTGGGGGTTTTGGAGCAAGTGTGACTTGCCTGCTCTAGGAGTTGGTTGGGAGGAATGACTATTTCATTTATGTTTTCTCAACAGTGGTGTCGGGTTCCTTGTCCTATTTCTTAACTAATTAAAACTCGTTACAGTAGGATTTCCATTTTAACTATGAATCACAACTATTTTCTTTTAGCATAAATTTATTAGGCATGTGTATAGAATATTTATTTATTATGCATATGTATAGAATATTGATTTATTATGAGTCTGAATAGAAAATTGATCTTATTATGTAGCTGCTCAAATATTTCATGTTATGTTT
Source organism: Pseudotsuga menziesii (assembly GCA_001517045.1). NCBI lineage: Eukaryota > Viridiplantae > Streptophyta > Pinopsida > Pinales > Pinaceae > Pseudotsuga > Pseudotsuga menziesii. Next base: position 639,553 of record LPNX011186646.1, on the reverse strand, counting down.
TAGAATCTAAATATTCTATCATATTTGTATTCATGTCTGTAAAATAATCTTATTTAGTATATATATGTTTTCTAACGAATCTCTGTTTAGGCATCCATACCTGAATCGAGTGTTAATTAAACTATTTAGAAAATTGAACGAAATATCCAAATGATATGGTATAATGTAAGTTTCTTAGGATCACAACCTAGTATGTTTCTATAAACTATCTAAAGGGAAAAATCATAATATGCTTTAAACATAAACTTGGATAATTTACAACACAGCAGACATAAATAATAACTTTCTAGTTGTTATAACAAATTCACAAATAAATCACCAAAACAAAATGAAACGAACAATACAACCTAGTATTTTGTTGCATAACTAAATATCGAAAGTACTAGAATCTAGTTAAGAGCCGAGAGGCCTCCTTATAACGAAAAACATTTTAAATGCATCCCATTTCATAAACCCATGTTATAGATCGAAAATGCCAGATCTAGACTGATCGTGATCTAAGTGGAATAATTACAGATGCCATATTTGAAATTATAAATATCTAACTATACCAAATATTGAAATCGTAAATATCTAAAGGAAACAAAATACCCCACTCATTTAATTAACTAGAAGTCCCCAACTGAGTCGAGGGTATCGACATAAATGATTGGATCTACTTCAACAATTGTTGTTAGCATCTATTATAATCGCATGGCTAAACTCATTCCTCAATCCTTACCTTCTAAAAACCAAATCTTATCTACAAGAAACACATACTCTTTAAAAACAACGAATCAATCAAATCCAATACGTGGTAGTAAGACCATCATAGATGGTAGCCTTGGTGTAAACTTAAATCTAGTAACAGAAAACCATCAATTAAAAAATAACCAAAAAATCATATGATTTAATGGTACAAACCGATAGCAGTCGTTGCAGTCATTTCATATAATTAAAACCATGATAGTTATTATCTTAAACTTTGAGAGATACACAGATACCAAAACGCATAAACAAGAATTGGGCACAGACCCTAAGGGTCGCGTTACTTTGTTAATATCCTATGTTAAACAAAATGGAATTGAGAACCTTGTGGTTGTAATACCATCTACGATGGCATCCACCATCTATTTAAAAACCCCAATATTTAATTAAGTCTATAGGTTAACCAAAGTGGTGGTAAGCCCATTCAAGATGGAACCCACAATAATATTTTAATCCATAAAACAAAGCAACATACGCACAAAAAAAGTTTTAAAACATACGTTGGAACAAAGAGGCCGCGAAGCCCTCTACCCGATAGAGTATAAACCCCTAAGGGTTGAATGAAACACACACAGTAACTTATCTTTCGAGAAGGAGAAGGCCTGAACTTTTTTCACGACTCCAAAACCTAGCCAAGAGTCACTTGCAATAAGAAAACAAAACAGTCAACAACCAAGGGTGATTTTAAAACTAGTATTTGAACAAAGTAAGTATTTGTACTCACCTTAGAATTTTAAGACGTAGGCCTAGGAGGAGGTGACCTTGTTTCCATCCTCGTCGGCGCTCACAAACCTCCAACTAATCAGCCATAGTCAGACCCATAACAAACATAAAAAGATTTGAACAATGTAAATCAAATGTAGTTTACCTTTACCTTGTTTGAATTGTAGAGAGGGCCAAGGATCAGCTCCTTTTGGACTCCCTTATCCCTCCTCTGCATGCAAGAAATATTATAAACATCAGTCTTTATGGCCTGAGAGTTCATAAAACTTAATAACACATCTTATGTAGAGTTTAGAGGTTTGTTTTCTTACCTGGTAAAAGGTAGTGCAAGTTTGAAGAAGGTCGTTGGGTTTGAGTCATAGCAACCAACAAGATATGGCTATTGGCGGCCATGAACATAGAAGAAAACTCCTTTACACCTTGGGAATCAACAATTAGGAAGAATGCCATTAACGAATGACAAGTTTTACACCAAGAACCTTGCAAAAACCACCAGGATAGGGTAAAACCTCTTCTCCCAGAACTTACAGACAGAATAACCACGAAAATTAAGGGTTCAGACAAAAACAAAGACACATAAACCCTAAACAAAACCCTTTCAATCATGATGTATAGGTGGATGGTTGAGATTCATTCTAGACCGAGCCTTTAAGGCTTGGTTGTGTTGCCAACTCGCAAGCAGGGAAACATTTTAATTCTAAAGTCAACCAGGGTACAAAAATTTATAATCGTCATAACACAGGACCGAATGCCATCATTGCTTTCAAGCAAGGTTCGACTATGGTATAAACCCCCATATCCCATAATATATAAACAAGTAAAGCAAAACAATAATCCATGTTATATGTTATAACCTTATAATTAAGGACCAAGGTTATACCTTGAGTCCTTTAAGCCTTAATAAATTTAAATAATGGGATCAAGACTATACTCATGTCTCCCAAATATTGGCATATGCAAATAAAGCCTCAATGCTTAATAGTTAAGGCGATAAACGAAGACCAAGACTTAGCCTTAGGGATAAGAAATCCTTAGTAAACCCATAACAAGATAAACATAAAAAGGAACAAAAACATCACCTTCGGGTATGAAGGCAGCATGACTTTAACTTTGTAAACATCCACAGTTTGTGCAACCCGTCAAAGAGTATTTTTAGTAATTGTGTGAGCGATTATACAGCAACGACAAATTTAATCTTGCTATAGTAACTATTACATGCTATGAACATAAAGATGTTTTTTTATATAGTTATATGTATCATTTTTTTAATGGAATCTAGAGGTTCATGACATAATGGTATCAGAGCATGGTTACAACACTTGGCATGAACCGGCCCAACACTGAAGTTGTTAAACTAGAAAACTAATTTTAATTTATTTTGGGTTTGATTCTCTTAGGAAACAAGAAGAGAAGGATAACTTTATTTTTGCAGGAAATTATGGCAGACATAGGAATGTATGCGGAAGAAGAATCTCACCCTAGAAATCCTGTGAACAATGAAGAGGGTGAAATTTGGGTAAACCTCAATGAAAGTCGAAACAATAACCCATCTGAGTTGCAACGAACTATTAAAGAACTAAGATAAAAATTCAAAAGAGTTAGGGAAGATAATGAACAAATTATGAAATCACAAGAGGAATTAAATACATTTTACTAGCTATATTACACAGTGATGAAAAAGAGGAACTCAAAGAATGTGAAATTAATATTCCAAAAACTACACCTTACAAACATAAGACAAGAAAGATGGAATTTTCCAGTCATGGGACTGAAAATTCCAGTGAGGAATCATCCAAACATCACCCAGAAAAACAGCAAGATTACAATGAAAGTAGTGACAATAATAAAAATAAAAATAAGTACAAACCTTATGAAGATATTTCTGGGTAATTTAAAAAATTAAACCACCTAGGTTTAACGGTGAAATTGAGAAAGGGGAAGAGGTGGAAGCCTGGTTATATGGAATGAAGAAATACTTCCAGATCTATAACTATTTCAATGAACTGAAGGAGAAAATATCCATCTATAACTTAACTACAAAAGCAGATGTTTGGTGGCAATATATAAAAAAGGTAAAATATATAAAAGAATGATATGTATCATGGAGAACCTTTAAGAAACACTTTAAACTAAAGTATCTTTGAGAACAGTACTATGAAGAAAAGGCTAAGGAATTCTATGAGTGAATATTAGGTACTATGACCATGAAAGAACTCTGTAGTAAATTATTAAGTCTACTTGGTTATGTACCATAACAAAAAATATAGCGCTTTCTCGGTTGTTTTCCTATTACGTTTAAGGAAAGGATTGAGTATGGCAATCCGAAGATGGTGGGAAAAGCGAATTTCTGTTATGATCAAAATACGAATAAAAGAAAAAATGTACCTAATTGGAAAACAAAAAGACGGGATAATTTTGATTCAAGAAAGAAGAATATTAAATTTTACAAAAATACTAGGAATAATTATAAAGGGTATCAAGGTAGTAATTATAAAGGTTTTAAACCACAAAACCCCACAACAAAAGAGAGAGAACCTCCCACTACTTTTAATAAAAACATTGCACAAAGGGAACCCTTTAGATGTTGGGAATGTGGCTCACCGCATTATTTTAAAGATTGTCCTATAAGAAAGAAAATATTTAATAATGTTCACTCCATTCATGAAGCTGTTACGGTCGAAGATATGGCGAGAGTCATGCTCAGAAGCAGTGTTGCATTGGAGAATCAACAAGCAAACCATCAAACTTCAATGGTTGAAATCGAAGGTATGATAAAAATTCAACCCATTTCCATACTAATTGATCTAGGTGCAAGTTTGAGTTATGTGTCACCTAGGATTGTTGAAATATGTAAATTAGTACCATAAAAATTTGAAAAATCTTGGGTGGTACAGTTAGCCACATGTACTAAACGTAAGGTCACTAGTTATGTGAAAATTTGTGAAATATTGATGAATAAATTTAATACGCATGTTGATCTGAATATTTTACCATTAGGTTCCTATGATATGTTGATAGGAATGGATTTGTTAGAAAAACACAGGGTCAAGTTGAATTGTTATGATAAAAGTTTTACATGCATGGATCATATTGGAAATACAATTAAAGTAAAAGGAATTCCCAGAAAGGTTGCGATCAGAGAAATATATGCCTTACAAATGAAAATATTAGTACGTAAAGGATGTAAAGTGTTTGCAGTCTATGTAATGTATGACAAAGATAATGATAACAAGCTTAAAATATAGGATATAACTATCTAAAAATATTGTAAAGACATCATTATGGAAGAAGTCCCTAGACTGCCTCCGAAAAGAGACATAGACTTTACAATAAATATGATACCGGGAGTGGTGCAAACATCAAAAGATACTTATCTAATGAATATAATAGAACTTACAGAACTTAAATCACAATTACAAGAACTAATTGACAATAAGTACATTCGACCTAGCGTTTCCCCTTGGGGAGCACCGATCTTATTCGTAAAGAAAGAATATGGAAGTTTAAGATTATGCATAGATTATTGGCAATTAAATCAAATAAATATTAAAAATCGATATCCTTTACCCCGTATATACGATCTGTTTGATCAGTTCCGAGGGAAACAATATTCTCTAAAATAGATCTAAGGTCCAGATATAAATAGACCATCAAGTGCGGATCAAAGATAAAAACATCTTTAAAACTAATTTTAGAACCTGTCATGGTCATTACAAGTTTGTCGTAATGCCCTTTGGATTAATAAATGCACCTGCAACTTTTATGTGCTTAATGAATAGTATTCTTAGTAACTATTTAGATAAATTTGTAGTCATCTTCAGATTAAATGACATACTGATTTACTCAAAGAATAAACAGGAATAAGAAGAACACCTAAGAATAATTTTACAAGTGTTAATATAACAACAATTGTTTTCTAAGTTTAGAAAATGTGATTTCTTTAAAGACAGAATTCAATACCTAGGACATATAGTGTCCAAGGATGGAATATATGTCGACCCCGATAAGATTAAGGCTATCATTGAATGGACAGTTCCTGAAAATGTAACTGACATAAGATCGTTCATGGGGATTACGGATTATTATCGAAAGTTTATTGAAGGATTTTCTAAGATAGCCTACCCTATAACTTAGCTGCAGAAGAAAGGTACGAAATTTGATTGGAACGAAATGTTTATGGAAAGTTTTAATAAACTAAAACACCTATTAGCCATCACTCCTATCTTAAAAATTGTTGATCCTTTTAAGGATTTCGTCATATGCACCGACACATGTAAGGAAGGATTAGGTGGGGTGTTAATTCAAGAGAATTATGTCATGGCGTATGAATCTAGAAAACTAAAAGAACATGGAAAGAACTACACTACACATGAATTACAACTTGCTGCAATTATACATGCATTAAAGATACGGTGACACTACCTCATCGGAAGAATTTTTTTGGTAATGTCAGATAACATAAGCTTAAAATACTTGTTTGATCAAAAAAATCTAAATACTAGACAAACTAGGTGGTTATCATTCTTAAGTGAATATGACTTCGAAATAAAACATATAAAGGGGACAAAGAACAAAGTTGCATATGCTTTAAGTCATCACACAAATTTACTATTTGCAAGCATCATGTATGAATCAGATTTGGAAAATATGATCTTAAATGCAAAAATTTTTGATAAAGATACCAAAACTTAAAGGAAAAAACTGTTGAAATGAAAAGAACCAAATAAAAATAGATTTTAGTCTGAATGGAAGAGGATTATTGTTGCATAAAAACATATTGTACATACCAAATACAACAGAAATCAAATTAATTGTTATGAATGAGTTACACAAACGACCCTATTCAGGTCACCCTGGATACCAAACGATTCACCATGATCAAGAAGGACTTCTTTTGGCCCAACATGAAAAAATAGGTAGCATAATATTTAGCTCGTTGCATCGAATTCCAACAAGTAAAAGCATAACACCAACATCCAGCAGGGTTACTACAACCGCTACCCATTCCGTAATGGAAGTGGGAAATAGTCAGCATGGATTTTATAACAGGTTTACCTAAAAAAATTAGGAAACACGACTTAGTCATGGTCGTAGTAGAGAATTTAAGTAAAGCAACTCATTTTGTTCCAGTAACATATACTTATAAGGATGTTAACATCTAAAGATGTATTTATGAAAGATATTTTCAGGTTACATGGCATACCAAAGGCAGTAATCTCAGATATAGATGTAAAATTTTAAGGGAATTTTTGGAAAGTTAAATGTTTAAAGGACTACGCACCCAATCGAATTTCGGCACTGTGTATCATCAACAAATGGATTAACAAACGAAAAGGGTAAACCAAGTCCTAGAATACATGGTTAGAATGTATGCAATGGAGGTTGATTGAAGTTCTTTGAGCTGGTTTTCGCTCCAAGATTCAAATATTTTTTTGCAGGTTTGATCCCTTTGCTTGGTTTGGAGGCTCCCTAAAGTCTGTGTTCAGTTGAAGGTTGCAGTGGCCTTTCATTTCTTCCTGGAAATCCATGCATTCCTGGTTCTCGTGATGTGATATAGAGGCGGGCTCCAAGATTTGAATTCTTGAAATGATTTTGGATTTGTTCCAGGGTTGGTTTGCTTGGTTCTAGTTTGTTGCATGTTTTCTAGTGGTCATTGCTCTAGAGGCTCACTCTGTCAGCCTAGCTTGGCCTGGCTATTTGGGATCGTTCTTGGTCTCTGCATTGTTTGATTTTGGTTCTTCTGGTGGATTTTGCATCTGAAGATCTTTTCTAGTGGAGGATCCCAGTGTTGGCGAGCTTATCGTATTTGCAGGGTTGTCCTTACCTTTGAGGTTTGAGATTGGTCAGAAGATTTTTGCTTGGGATATCTTGCTTCTCGGGTTCAGCTTGTTTTCTTTGTGGTAGACGTTCTCTGGAGGCTCCTTTGTCAGCCTGGCTTGGCCTGAATTCTAGCTGTTGGGATTCTTGGCTTTTGCAGTGTTGCTTTGGTTCTTCTGGTGGCTGAGCTTTGAAATTTTTCTTGGGGTCCTTCGAATTCTTACTCTTGTCTTCCTTCTGCAGGGTGCATTGGTGGTGGAGTCCTTATGGATCTTGGTGGGGTTCCTCCACTTCCCCTTCCTCCTGAATTGGAGGCTTTTAAGAAGTTGATTGCTTCTAGTAGAAAGAGGAATGGGGGAGGTTCTCAAAAATTCATTAAGAAGGTGGATATTCCTTCGGTTGAACTCCCTGCTAAATGGACCTGTCGTTCGGCTCTCAATTTGGCTGATTAGGGGCTTATTGGTCAATTTTCTGGCCTTTGGCCTTCCCCTAAGGCAATTGATGGTTGGGTGCAGAGGAATTGGAGGCCTCTTGTTTCTGCAGATATCCGTAGCCATTTTGTTGGACGGCTTTTTTTTGTTTTTGTTTTTGACTCAGTGGAGGACCGAGCTCTGATCTTTAGGAATGGCCCATACTTCATGGGTCCTCAGGGTCTCTACTTGAATAAGTGGACCCATGACTTTGACCCCTCGCAGGATGTTCCTTCTGCTGTCCCTATCTGGGTAAGAATTTTGCATCTCCCTTTACATTGTTAGAATTTAGAATCCCTGGAAATCATTGGAAATAAGTTGGGTAAATTTATTAACATGGGTGAGAGGAAAGATCAATATGCTTATGTTAGAATTTGTGTGGAGGTTGATTTGGAAATATGTCTCCCTGAAGCAATTCAATTAACAGTTGCAGAGTGGTCCTATATCTAGGAGTTGGATTATGAGCAAATCCTGTTTAAATGCAGGTTTTCTCATGGTTACAGGCATTTTGCTCGAAATTGCAAAAACAGACTAGAAGAAGTCATCATAGTTGAGAAAGAAGATCGGTGGACTCAAGTTCAGAAAGGAAATTCCAATCAAGGAGCTAGAAAGAAAGGGAAAGAACTTAAATCTGTGTCAGGTGTTTCTGCAGCTAAGAAAATTCCAATTGCTTCTCATGCTGTTGTCTCCCCCAAGGCTCTCCTCAATCCATTTTTTGTTTTAAGTTGCTCTGAAACTTTTCTTGAAGAAAGTGAAATGGAGCAATTAGATGTTCAAGATTTTGTTACAGTTGAAAATATTGCTTCAAAGGAACAAGTTGATTCTTCTTTTTTGATCCCTTCTTTGGTTGGTGCTTCTCCTCTTCCTAAGGAGGTTAGCCCCTCTTATGCAGACATTGCTCGGAAGAAGCAAGGAGTTAGTTTTGGTTCTTCAAAAGATGACTCCTTTGAGAAATCCAAAAAAGGCAAGAAGTCTAAGAAGGAAATTCGGGAAGAAGAGGCAAAAAGGCTTAAGACTTAAGGAAGCCAAGCCACTATAGAGATGTCTTACAAAAGGAATAAAATAAATAGACCTACTAAGGGAGTAATTACTCCCTCTCCTTTGGGTAAGTAATGCAGATAAAATCTTGGAACTGTAGGGGTTTGGGAAACTCATATAAAGCTGAAGCTGTCAAAGATTTATTGAAGTTGGCCCCTTCTGAAATCCTACTTCTCTAGGAGACCAAAATTGATGGGGAAGCTCTTCTTCTCATTGGTAAAAATAAATAGAATTTTAATTCAGGTAAACAGTTAGCGCCAGAGGCCCCTACAGGGGACTTGCAACTCTTTGGCGAGAAGAGAATTTTTAGTTAACTAAATGGTATTCCACTCAGCATTGGATTTTTACTGAATTATATCATTGCTCCAGTAAGTCCACTTTTTCCCTGTTTAACCTCTACGTCCCAGTCAATAATATGGAAAAAAATGAATGTTGGCTATCATTATCTGATTTTCTGGTGTGTAATTCTTCAGCAAACATTATCTTAGCAGGCGATTTAAATATAACTCTTACTCCGAATGAAAAGAAAGGAGGAAATCATGGTAAAGACCATCTGCAAGATACAATGGAAGAATTAATTCAATTTTGGGAGTTGATTGACCTAAAACCTAAGTCTGGGTGTTTCACATGGTCTAATCAAACGGTTGGGGCAGCTAGCATCCTTGCCAGACTGGGCCGATTTCTAGTTCATAGTTCTCTGTTGGATGCAAATAAGATTATTTCCTCCAAAATTCTCCCTAAGCTCTCCTCGGATCATCATCCCATTGCTCTGATTTTTTAAAAGGAAGATGAGCTAGGTCCTATTCCCTTCCGTTTTTGTCCACTTTAGATCGAACGTGATGGATTTATGGCCACAGTTTTTCAGGCTTGGAATCATTTTGTTTTGGCTCCCCCGGTTTTGTCTGGGAACAGAAATTGAAGCAGACTAAAAAAGCGTTGAAGATATGGCTTAGAGTTCGTCTTCCTTCCCCTTTGCTTAGTAGAAAAGATCGTGTCGATGAGTTAGCTGCAATCCAGATTGGAATGGAAAAGTGTGTTATTTCCCCTTCCCAAATTGAACTTGAACAGGATGCCCAATTCCATACTACTCAATCATTAAGGATCGAGGAGGAGCATCTCAGGTTAAAATCTTGAAGTATCTGGCTGAAGGCAGGGGATAGGAATGCTTCTTTCTTTCATCGCCAATGTAGAGCCAGGATCTCCCGAAATCATATTTTAGAAATTATTAATGATGATGGTGTCGTTATCAAAGGGCAAGATTTATTAAAACTGTCAGCTTATATGCATTTTCAGAAGTTGTTTCAAGATGATGGCTTTTATGATGAAGAGGTTTCTAAGGATTTCTTGAATCATGTTCCTTCTCTAGTCAATAATGAGGAAAACTATGATTTAATGAATCCTTTCTCGGAAAGGGAAAAAGTAGATGTCATCTGGGCTATGGAGTCTGACAAAGCTCCTGGACCTGATGGCTTCTCCATTCAATTTTTTAAAGTCTGCTGACCCATTATCAAATTCGATCTCCTGCGTATGGTCTCGGCCTTTCAGAGTAAAGTAAAAATGGGTGGGTGTACTAATTCTACTTTTCTTGCCCTCATCCCAAAAGAAGTCAATCCTTCCTCTTTTGATAGGTTTCGTCCAATTTCCTTGTGTAACTCTTCTTACAAGATCATAGCCAAGCTTTTAGCTAACAAGTGAAAGCCCTTGCTCGGTAAGGTGACCTCTCCTCTTCAGGGGGCTTTTGTAAAAGGCAGGCATCTAGTTAACAATGTTATTCAAGTTCAAGAAGCTATCCATTCCAACTTTCAAAGGAAAGAAAAAGGCATGCTTTTAAAGTTGGATATGAAGAACACCTTCGACCGAGTGAAGCTCCCCTTCCTCTATGATGTCCTTCCCTCTTTTGGTTTTTGTCCTGATTTTGTAAATTTGATTAAAGCGTGTGTGAATCAGCCTTGGATAGCACCTTTAGTTAATGGTAGGCCTACTGATTTCTTCAAAGCCACTAGAGTTATGCGTCAAGGTTATCCGATGTCTCCCTTCTTGTACATTTTGATGGTTGAATCCCTCAGTTGAAAAGGAAGCTGGGTTTTTACCAGGTATTAAGATTTCCAGGGGAATTGATCCTATCAATCATGCTCTTTTTGTAGATGACTCCCTTCTTCTTGGAGGGGCCTCTTTGATGATCGCTCGGGCTTTCAATGTTGTCCTTCAAAATTTCTACCAAAATTCAGGAGCTTTGATAAATAAAAGTAAAAGTGTTGTATACGGTTGGGATGTTGAACAATGTGCTCTTCTCCAGATTTCATACTTCTTTGGATTCTTAGGTTTTGACAAGTGGGAAAAGATTACGTATCTGGGGCTTCCTTTAACTCTTGGTAAATCCACTCCTTCTCTTTGGCTTGAGGTATTGGCTAAGTTAAAGACAAAAATTTCTTCCTGGGGTGGCCAATGGTTGTCTAAATCCAGGAAATTGATCCTGATCAAATCTGTCCTCTCAACTTTTTCAGTATTTCAGTCCACTCTGATTTTGGCTCTTAAGTCGATATCAACCCAAATTGCAAATATTTTGTGATATTTTCTCTTGAACGGTGAGAAGCATGGGCAAAATAAGATTCATCTGGTGAAATGGAAGGATCTTAAGTGTCCTATGTCAGAAGGTCTTCAAATTCATGATCCAGATCTTGCTAATTTGGAAATGACAGTGAAGCTTATTTGGTAGTTGTCTGTTAATCCAAAGCATCCTATTAGTAGAATTTTTAGCATGAAGTATTTGAAAGGTGGTACATTAAGAAATATTTTTTCTGCTAACACTCCTTCAGGTTCAGAAATTTGGAACTCCTGTAGGAAAGGGTTTGAATTCTTCTGTCAACAGCTTTTTAGAGTTCCAAGGAATGGGTTGCGGGCTCTTCTTTAGGAGAATCACATCTCCGGAAAACCTCATCTTTCCTCTGTCTTTCAAATATCTAATATCATGAATTGGTTCAAAAATAAAGGTCTTTTACGTTTGGCTGACATTTGTACTTGGGATTTCGATGGATATTGGATTGGTTGGAGCTTTCCAGATCTCCCTGTTAGCCTTGAGTCCCAAAAATCAGCGTTGCTCCCTCTTCTCTCTGGTCTAGCTCAGGTTTGTTTCTCTCAACAAGAGGATGGGGTTGGGCTCACGATGGTGAGTATACAATAGCCAAAGGCCTCAAGCTCCTTCAACCATCTCTTTCGACCTGTTTTGCTCCAGCGATCTGGAAATCTATATGTCATTCCTGTCTGCCGAAGGTAAACTTTTTTGTCTGGTTGCTATTGAAAAATAAGCCTTTAACTGGTGACAATCTTCTAAAGCGTGGATTTTTTGGGCCGTTTTGCTGCTGTTTTTGCTTGTCGGCCATGGAGACTGCAAATTACCTCTTCGTGGAATGTGAATTTTCCAGAAATGTTTGGGAAATGGTTCTTTCTAGTGTTCATTTATCTCTTCCAACGCAATCAACAGTATCAGACCTCTACCTTATTCGGCATGATCGTCATCCCTCTAAGAATTGAGCTCCTGTTTTACATAAGATATGGCATTCGATTTTGAAATTCTCTCTGTGGTCTATCTGGATATCCAGGTCTTATAACTAGATCTTGTTCTTAGTTTATCTATTCTTTTTGTCCTAATTTTCAACCGTTGGTTTAAAATGATTTTACATTTTATGTTGATTTTAAGAACTTTTGACAATCAGTAATTTTTGTTGGATCTAATGCTTTTCATGGTTGAATTATTTCATTAATTTAGTTTTAAGGTTTGTCTTTTGGGATTATTAGTTAATATGCATATCTTTAAGCTTTCAAAAATTTATAATAAAATTTTATTCCAATTTTTCTTTATAATCTAACCCTCATTTTTTAGTCCTATGTCAAATATTTTCATGAGGAGATTCCTGTAGCATCTCTATTTTTCTTGTTTTTGTCATTATCATTGGGAGCATATTACGAGGTGATGGAAACAAATTCTAGAAAAAAAAAAGAGGTTTTTGTCCAAAACAGACTCATGCACAAAAACCTCTCTCATTTTTTCAACAGATGTTGTCATTTGAGAGATTTGAATTCATCTTTGTGGCCTATTTTAAGGGTTTGAATTATTTAATAATTTCATGTTTTAATCACAAATTTCCAACACGTATTTCGATCAATTGAAGGGGAATTTTTAAAAACCAAGAGAGGTTTTTGTTAATAACATACTCATTTAAACAAACCTCTCTCATGTTTTGCACAGGTGTCCAGGATCGAGATATATGAAGCCGTCTTTGAGACCCAAATTTTCAGAAATTCGCCAAATTTCCCCAAATTCGATTTGTTATTTTTGGGTTAATTGTCTTTAAATATTTTGAGTTATCATGTAACTAATTGATGTAACTGTTTCAAATTTCGACTTAGAAGGTAGTTATGGAACTACTTTACCTTTGTAATTATAAAAGGAAGACATGCATACAGTGCAAGAGGTGGGATTTTTCACTAAAGGAGAGGCTTTTGGAGCTTTGATTTCTCAAGCTAGCATTTATAACTCTTATTTAAGTGGATGACTATTATTGATTATATATAAAGTGATAAGCCTGTTTACGTGTCATGCTTTTTCATTTCTGATCCGGTTGATTGCTGAGTCTACAATTTCATTTCTTATTTAAAGGTTTATTCATGTAAATGCTTGTAGCCTGTGGGTGGAATTAGTATTTCATGTGTATTGTTTATGGCTTATTTGGATGTGTTTGATCCCCAGTTTATCCAACTTGCATGATTCAGTTATGTATTAGCTTGTGGATGTTTATTTCCTCTTTGCTGATGAAGTTTTTAAAACCAAAACCCTAAAACCTATTTTATTTAATTTTACTTTTGAGATTGTGTTGGCTTGTTCTTCTAGTAGTGTAACAACAATTTCTGGCACTAACACCAGGAATAGTTGTGTTTTCAACAATCAGAGGCCGATTTATCAATTTGTTGCTTCCAAGACACTGGCATTGATTTCAGAATTAATTTGGTTCCCACTTTCTTCCTTGCCTCTCTCAATGCGTTCGGTGGCCTCTCCATCTGCGCATTTGCTAAAACCAATCTTGGCCCCTTCCCGGAGGTTTTGTGGAAGACAAGAGGAATTTTTCTCTTTATGGTGGAGTTCTCCTTCAGCTGTCATTTTTTTCAATGGTGCTTCAAAAGGTAACCCCCGGGTTTTAGGTGTTGGTGGTCTGGTTCTCTCTCCGAATAGATTATCTGCTTTCAGGTTTTGTTGGGGGCTTGGCATCATGTCCAACAATCATGCGGAATGTTACAGCCTTCTTATGGCATCTCAGCTGCCTAAGGAGAAAGGTTTTAAGTCGGTTCTAATTTATGGTGATTCTGATATTTTGATAAATTCTCTAAATTCTTCAGTCAGTCTCAACAATTTTTCCTTGAATGCAATTATTTAGAGAATTAGGAGAAATCTGAAAGAATTTTCTAAGATTGATGCAGTACACATTTTTCGAGATTTAAATAGTTCAGTAGATGTTCTGGCAAATAAGGCATGCTTCCTTCCTCCTGGATTTCTCAATATCAACGGGGAGACTAGCTCTTTTCATTCAATTCAGTAAGCATTCAGTTATTAGTAGGTTTTCTTTCGGTGACATATTCCTTTTTTGAAGTGATTCTAGTAGCCTCAGGATTCTTAGTTTTTTTTTGTAAAAAAAAAATGAGGTTGATTGGCTTTAACCAATTCAGATCTGCATTCTTCTCAATAAAAATATCCATTTTTGTTATAAAAAAAAGGAATGTATGTAATGGACAAACCAAGAAAGTGGGAAGATTATTTGCACTTAGTAGAATTTGCTTACAATAATCATTTTCGAGTATCAGCTGGTATGGGTCCTTTTGAAACTCTGTATGAACGTAAATGTAATACTCTCATTTGTTGGAGCAGTCCAGTTGATAGGTTAATGTTAGGACCTAAATTGTTAAAGGATATGGAACTAACCATGAAACAGGTACAACAAAATTTGAAAGCTTCCCAAGATAAACAAAAAAGCTATGTTGACTTAAAAATAACTCCTTGAGAGTTCCAAGTAGGCGAGCATGTGTATATAAAGGTAAAACCAAAGAAAATATCCCTAAGACTGGGCAATTATTCAAAATTGGCACCTAGGTATTGTGGGCAATTTGAAATTTTGGCTCAAGTAGGATCGGTAGCATACCAGTTAGCCCTACCAACTACTATTAAAGTACATCATGTTTTTCACGTTTCCATTTTGAAGAAGTATGTTCATGACGCTACTCATGTGATTGATTGGAATGTTATACAGGTGGAACCCGAAGGAGAGTTATAGAAGGGAACGGAGCGTATTCTTGACAAGAGAGAACTTTTAATCTGGAACTGTACCATCAGACAGGTCAAGGTGCAATGGAATCACTTTAGTCTAGAAGATTCCACTTGGGAATAGGAAAGTGATATGCGGGAGGTATATCCAATCCTAATTCAAGATGAAGAGATGGAAGACTAAAGACAGAAAAATAATAGCACCGAGGACAATGTTATCCTCTAAGGGGAGGTGTATGTAATACACCAAGATTTCATAAATTGTTATTAAATTATTTTCGAATATTTTATTTTAAATATTTTTTATAAGAAGTCGAAAATAAAACAAATGTAATGGATTATTCTTTTAGTAATAAAAGACAATGGAGGGAACATAAATGAAATAGTTGTTGAAAGAGTGTTTGCTGACCCACAAGAGGAAAAGACAAGTGGTTAAAGCTGTTGAGTGAGAACTCAAGGTACAGGAGGCATCTTACCCAAAATCAAGTCACAACTCTTTGTGGGTGCTAAAGAGTAGGAGGCTCATAAATGACCAAGTCTTAGGAAAAAATACTATGTAATAGTATGTCCATTAGCAAGCAGGAGGCTAGCATTGGACGTGGAATTGAATCTGATAATGAAAGAGATGGTGCATTAAGTTGATTTTTCTCTTGTGGTTTAGCAAATAGGCTCGGGGGTTCTGAAGCAAGTGATACTTGGCTACTCTAGGAGTTGGTTGGGAGGAACGACTATTTCATTTATGTTTTCCCGACAGTGGTCTCGGGTTCCTTTTCCTAATTCTTAACTAATTAAAACTAGTTACAGTAGGATTTCCATATTAGCTATGAATCGCAACTATTTTCCTTTAGCAGAAATTTATTATGCATCTGTATAGAATATTGATTTATTATGAATCTGAATAGAAAATTGATCTAATTATGTATCTTCTCAAATCTTTCCTGTTATGTTTTCGAATCTAAATATTCTATCATGTTTTTATTCATGTCTGTAAAATAATCTTATTTAGTATTTGTGTGGTATTTGTATGATTTCTAACGAATCTATGTTCTGGCATCCATACCTGAATCGAGTGTTGATTAAACTATTTAGAAAATTGAACGAAATATCCAAATTATATTGTATAATGTAAGTTGCTTAGGATCACAACCTAGTATGTTTCTATAAACTATCTAAAGGGAATAGTCGTAATATGATTTAAATATAAAATTAGATAATTTACAACCCAACGGACATAAATAATAACTTTCTAGCTGTTATAACAAATTCATAGATAAATCACCAAAACAAAAATGAATCAAATAATACAGCCAAGTATTATGTCGCATAAACTAAATATCGAAAGTACTAGAATCTGGTTAAGAACCAAGAGGCCTCCATAGAACGAAAAACATTTTAAATCCTCATAAACCCATGTTACAGATCGAAAATGCCCGATCTAGACGGATTGTGATCTAAGCGGAATAATTACAGATTCCATATTTGAAATTATAAATATCTAACTATACCAAATATTGAAATCATAAATATCTAAAGGAATCAAAATACCCCACTCATTTAATTAACTAACAGTCCCCGACTGAGTCGAGGGTATCAACATAAATGCTTGGATCTACTTCCATGATTGTTGTTAGCATATATTATAATCACACAGCTAAATTCGTGCCTCAATCCTTGCCTTTTAAAAACCAAATCTAATCTACAGGAAACACATACTCTTTAAAAACAACGAATCAATCAAATCCAATACGTGGTTGTAAGACCCTCATAGATGGCAGCCTTGGTGTAAACTTAAATCTAGTAACATAAAACTATCAATCAAGAAATAACAAAAAATCATACGATTTAATGGTATAGACTAAGAGCAATCGTTCCATCCATTTCATAGAATTAAAACTATGATAGTTATTATCTTAAACTTCCAGAGATACACATATATCAAAACGCATAAACAAGAATTGGGCACAAACTATAAGGGTCGCATTACTCTATTAATATCAAATGTTAAACAAAATGGACTCGAGAACCTTGTGGTTGCAAGACCATCAACGAAGGCATCCACCATCTATTTGAAAAACCCAATATTTAATTAAGTCTACAGGTTAACCGAAGTGGTGGTAAGCCCATGATCCACAATGGTGCCCACGATAATATTTTGATCCATAGAACAAAGCAACATACGCACAAAACTAGTTTAAAAAATTATGCTGGAACAAAGAGGCTACGAAGTCCTCTGCCCGATAGAGTATAAACCATTAAGGGTTGAACCAAATACACACAGTAACTTATCTTGCAAGAAGGCGAAAGCATGAACTTTCTTCACGGCTCCAAAACCCAGCCAAGAATCACCTGTAACAAGCAAACAAAACAATCAACAAAGTAAGTATTTGTACTCACCTTAGTGTTTTAAGATGCGATCCTTGAAGTAGGTGACCATGTCGCCGTCCTCGTCAGTGCTCCCAAACATACAACTAATCGTCCATAGTCAAAACCATAACAAACGTAAAAATATTTGAACAATGTAAATAAAATGTAGCTTAACTTCATCTTATTTGAATTGCAGAGAGGGATATGGCTTGTCTCCTCCTGGAAGATCTTATCCCTCATCTTCCTGCAACAAATATTATAAACCTCAACCTTTACGACCTGAGAGTTCATAAAACTTAAGAACACATCTTATGCAGAGTTCAGAGGTTTGTTTTCTTACCTGGTAGAAGGCAATGCAAGGATGAAGAAGGTGGTTGGGTTTGAGTCACAGCAACCAGCAATCTATGGCTAATCGTGGCCATGAATGAAGAAGAAACCTCCTTTACACCTTAGGAATCAAGAAAAAAGAATGTCATTAACGGCTAGCAAGTTTTACACCAAGAACCTTACAGAAACCTCCATGATAGGGTAAAACGTCTACTTTGAGAACTTACTGATTGAATAACCACGAAAATGAAGGGTTTATACAAAAACAAAGACACATTAAACCCTAAACAAAACTATTGCAATCATGTTGTATAGGTGGACGGTCGAGATTCATTCTCGAGCGAGCCTTTAAGGCCTGGTCGCACTATCAACTCGCAGCTAGGGAAACACTTTAATTCTAAAGTCAACCATGGTACAAAAATTTATAACCACGACCTAATTCAATCATAATATGTCTATCATTGCTTTCAACCAAAGTTTGACTATGGTATAAACCCTCGTATCCCATAATATATATAATCATGTAAATCAAGAAAATAATGCATGTTATATGTTATAACCTTGTGCTTAATGTCATAACCCCAAAATTTCATAAAAATTCTAAATTTTTGAGATAACATAAAATGTTTGAATACGTAGTTTACTAATTGCTAGCGGTTAGCGGAAAATGAAACAGTTTAACAATTAGTATTAATTATTTTCAAAATACAATAACTAATACAACTTTCATTTTCATAAGGTATATAAGAATGACTTGCATAGAGATTGCTTTTAGCTTTACTAATAATTTTACTTTTTGGCAAGTAGGTGAAATCTATCTTTGAAAACTTGGGGCTTACTTAGCATTATGCTAACGCAGATGGACTGTTGGTTCTTACAAGTTCAACAGGTAACGATCACTCAAGTAGGAGTTTTAATTTGTAAGGTAGAGAGAAGTAATTATGTTGCATGTTAATGTGCTAGTAAATAAACTGATTATTTAAAAGCAAGCTCTAATGAGGTAAAGTAATTTTCTTCCATAGTTTTAAGTTCTAAGACAATATTCAAAGTTTAGCTACAAAGATTGTTATCTTTAACATACTTAGCTAAACAAAAACATCCTTACTGTGAACTTAGAGCTCAAGTTCTTCGTCATACAATTACTTTTATTTTAACGTGCTCATACCGCTAACGTTATGTTTAAATGTACTGTCTTTTATTCATGAAATTACTCCTATCAATCTCAAAGGTAAGGATTTCCAATAGAGTACATGTTTCTATTTTGTCTCTTTCTTACTAGCCATGGAATTTATTAACCTGTTGCTTGTATGTAAATATGCTAAACATCAAGTTATAAACTTCAGTACTTAAATTATTTCCTTGCTGCATGTATTGTTGTAACAATATACAATACCACATTATTTTATAATGTACCAATATAATTGTTACTTACATCTTGTGGGAATCTTACTACCTGGAAATTTCCATGACATATTACAAGTTTGGTTCTTTGTAACTAGATGCATCATCTTAAGATGGAATACTACCTAACCACCACTTCTATATAGTCGAAATCATAGGTAAATACATTATTAGTATTATTCCTATAATTTATAAATCTTGTGCATGGTTTACACAATAGTAAAATTACTATTATAATGTTGCCTCACTATAATAAGTTGTAGTTTATATTAACTACTATGGTAGATTTCACTACCTAGAACTTCTAACTTAAGGTCTATATCAATTGAAACATTATAAATAAAATTCCTATACTATGTTGGAACCAAGTAAGCACAAACAATCAAAAATTGACTTTATAAACAATGATAAGATTCATTATCATTTTCATTGGCAAGTTGAGCATGCAAAACATTTTTTGTAAAAGTTTACACTATGGTTGAACCTCATGATTGTTTATTTAACAAGGTTTAAACATCTTAACTCTATAGTCAACGACATATATTAGATGTTAGCAATTGTAATTAGTCTTATACCATCGATTGCAAATGATGTAGTTAGTGCTTCAAATAATATGTAATTATTTTAAAGTCGATTTGCAAAGTAAACATACTAATCATTATTTAGAAATGTTTATACTACAGTCGACCTTGTGATGGTTTCAATAATGAATATGTATGTATACATTCTATAGTCGATTGCATACTTTGTTATTGATCGTGGCAATAATAATTTGGTAATTGAAACCGCAGGTTGACTATAGACAAGAACCTCGCATGGTAAATTATTTGGAGGGCACATGGTCTGCTCTCGTCCATGCATTGGCGACTTACAAGACAGGAAAAACCCTATTCACCTGTCATTTGACTCTGAGGGTTTCGTTGGCCTGCAGGCTGCTCTGTGTAGTTTTCTTGACGGCCATGAGAGGTTGTTCCTCTGCTTGCTTGCTCCGTAGCTTGTGTTTGTTACTGTGTAGTCTCGTTACTTAGTCTTAGGTCTCGAATCTTCGTGGTTATGAGCCTTACTGCGCGAGTGGTTATTTATTTAAGAGTTTGGCTTGTAGCCTGTCCATGGTTTCAGCTCTGTCTTACTTGTTGCTCTTCACGGCTTTGTGGAGTTGTAAGTTGGTTTGAAACTGTCTCCACTCCAGGGTCGACGTAGGGTTTCAATACTCCTATGTGGAATTCGCTTAAGCTGGTGACAGCTCTTTCACTGCTTGATTTCTTCTTCTTACTTGCAGGTAAGACAAATTCAGTTCTTTGTTATGAAAATCTATTTTATTAAGTTATTAATGTGGTTAGGGTTTTACTTTGTGAGCCAAGTCTTAATCTAAAGCTCGGTCTTGTACTCTTTGTAGGAACCTGCGACGGTTCAACCTTCAGTGGAAAAGAAATACAATTGCTGGCTTCAGTGAAGCCCTAGTTCAAAGTGGGTTTTTCCCTACTGGCAATGAGGGTTGTTGGAAGGAAAAACACAGTGCTTGGAAGCCTGTTTTCGGTTTCTTTGTTAGTTAAAAAAGTTTTAGTATGATGTTACTCCAGTTTACTTTAAAAACGCTTGCTGTTTAAGTTGGGTAATACCGGCTCTTGAGCCGTGATATGTATTTGGTTTCTAGTTAAGGATTTAGCCTTACAGCTTGATAATTTAATACAGTTGGTTTTATAAAGAAAGACTTTGTTAATCTTTGAGCTCTGTCTTGTGTTGTTATGGTTTCGTTAACCTGTAAATTATGTGTTTATTTTACTGTTTATAAAAGATGTTTATTTTCAGAAAAAGACTGTAAGCAGTCCAAAGCATGGATTGTAGCCTTCTTAATTAGTTTGTTACATAGTTAGCAATGTAACTGGTTATAACTTATACAGGGTAATTTGTAATTAGATAAATTAGTTGAAGGAGTTTCGACCCTCAGGTTTTTCTTTCACAGGTTCTAAACATGTTTTTTTTTTTAAATAATTAGCTCCTATATATGTAATTCTTAGTTTTATTTCGTTTATTATTTATATTCACATTTATTTTTATTTACTGTTTATATTCTTTCTTGAAGATTAGTTATTATCTCCTATAAACTTTTATTTCCTATCTATATTCTAATACTGTAATGCTAGTGTAATTTACTATTTCTTCTTCCTGTATTTTCATTTAGATAAACTAAGTCACAACTAAGTAAAACAGTAAATATAAACAAACATAACACTGCTATTTTATTGCATTTTAAACACTGAAATAAAATTTACTTTGTTTACCTACAGATACAAATCATATCTACTATTTTTATTCTTCTTAAGAATTATTTCATTTATTTAAAGCATTCTATCTATGCTAGAGTACGACCTGGTTTCCAGGTGTGGAAAAACACAGTCTAGAAATTTAATTTCTTTCTATTTCATTACTTTCCTAAATCATTTTCATTTCCATAACAATCCAATAAAAATACTAAATCTAAAATTTCACAAACTCGAAACTTTTAACATTCATGTAGCAGATAAACTAAGATTTATTCAACTAAGACAGTAAAATAAAATAACATAGAACCTGTTGAGGACAAGACAACAACAGCTTTAGGAGGTCGTTCCTCCCTACCAATCTCCTGTAGAGCGCTCAAACAACGCTTCCTCAGGACCCCCGAGCCTGTTCCTAATCTTCTTGGCTGAGAACTGGGTGGAGAATGCAACTGTAGAACCCTTTGTCACCTAACTAGTTCAATACCTCGGTAACAACAATCTGCTCTCACTTGTATGATCTTCAGCTTAAAAGCTGCAACAAGATCAATCAGCAGTTATCCCCTCAAACACTTTCCAATTTCCCCTCCATTGAATTTCTCTGAAGTAAATTCATTCACCCTGAATGATCACTTCTCTAGAATGAGCAGCCTCAGCTCTCTTCAATGGGAATTTTTATAAAGATGCCTAGGTCTTCTGGGTCAGTTTTCATTAATTGAGCCACCTGCTCTGATTCCACTTTCTTGGGGTATCATGACCACAAATATAGGGAAGTTGCCACCTGCAATAGTTGGAAGTGGTTTGAGGATGCTGCCACATGTCGGTTTGCTCTCCACCTAGTCTCCTTCACCAATTTGACCAGTAAACACTCTTTTAACATCTCTCATAAGTTGTTGTCTCCTCATTTATTTATTTATAAATAAAATATTCTAAATTTACATTAAATATCCTTGACGCCACTCGGTCATCAATTACAACTTAGCATAAAATTTAACATAATGTTCCTCAAATAATATAAAATTGTTTTTGCAAAATTGGGGCATGTGACATACACACCCCCTTAAATTATAACATCGTCCTTGATGTTATTTATTCCTCGTCCTCAGAATTCCCCTGGAACAGAATTGGATATGCATCTAGCATATGACTTTACAATTCCCAGGTGGCTTCCTTTGGACTAAGGTGCTTCCATTGCACCTTCACCTAACCAATGGTGCGGTTCCGAAGTGTGATCTCCCTCCACTCGAGGATACAATCCGGTTCCACCAAAAAATCTCCTTCGGGTTCCACCTGTACATCATTCCAATTAACAACATGAGTAGCATCATGAACATATTTATTTAATACAGAAATGTGAAAAACATTGTGAACTCTTAAATTCGGTGGTAAGGCTAACTGATATGCTACCTGTCCAATCCTAGACAGTATTTCAAAAGGACCACAGTAACGAGGTGCTAGTTTTGCACAACTACCCAACCTCAGAGAGCTCTTTTTGGGTCTCACCTTGATGAACACATGTTCACCTACCTGAAACTCTTTTGGAGTTCTTTTAAGGTCTCCTTGACTTTTCTGTCGATCTTGCACAATTTTCATATTACCTTGTACCTGTTTTACAATTTCTTCCATTTCTTTCAATAATTCAGGACCTAATACTAACATATCCACCACATTACTCCAAGAGATAGGAGTAATCTCAAACTACCCTACCATCTTTACCTCAAACTACAAATTATGAGTTTAAATCATTTATTTATTTTTGCTTTTTATACAAAATCTGAAGTTTGTTAAAATGCTTATTGCTTATTATGAAGGTGCATTGACTGGACATAAAGGGTAAATCATAATTCCATCGAATATCATACATTGGTGCTTGAAACTTTCTACAAAACACATACAAATCTGAACTCTATACTGATGATTTCAATTGACAATGGGATTAAATTGTTCACTTAAGTATCTTAATTTTTCCCTATTCATTTTGTTTCATGTATGTGCATAGCATATGGTCATAAAACCCTAGTTCCATCTCATAACTTCTCAACCCTAGTTATAGCATGCAATTTGTAGTTCATATCTTCAAGAAATGTCCCCATGATGTTACCAATGTTTTTCAGATGTTCTTCGGTCCAATATTGTAAAGGGAGCCCTAGAAATCTCACCCACAAAGGCATAATGTCCACCCTTTCCCTGCTCGCATCGAAGAGGGGATCCCAAGGTTTGATCACCAAGGGTGTGTGATCCACCGTCCAGTTGTGCGCTAGTACCCACTGCAGATGTTTGGGCTGGTGGAAATCGAACGTGAACCATCCTCTGGTGAGCGCGACCACTTCTGGAACTGAAACCAGGGCCACAAGCCAGTTAACTTCTGCCCACTGCACCATTGTCTGTAGTGAAAAACTTCTACCCAAAATGTGCCCAACCAGTGTCTGGTTTGTCATGTGCAAAATTTGGTGCCAGCCAACGTCCTCACCTAGTGCATAGGTATAGCCAACCCTCCTAGATTTTACCTAGATTTTGTGGTTTCTCCTGTGATCTCCTCTGCTTCCAGCCTTGCCTTCTGTTCCACTACTTGAGCCAGAGCCAAGAACCCCTTCCCAGAATGGACTAGGGAAACCCCTCTAATCTAGGGGCCCGATGAACCGGCCTATAGACCCTTGTTCCACCACACGCAGGGCTTCACTTCCTGAGTAACCAAGGGGTATGTACCACCACAAGGAGCCGTCACTGGACGTGATCCCATTATGCCCTGATCTACTTGAGAACTTGCAGATATTGTCTCCACCGACGATGTTGTGTCCCCAAACCCCAGCTTCTAGTGAACATTGTCACCAACATAACCCTCACCCTGAACAAACTATGCAACTTCATGGATCTGGAAAGGGGAAGGAGACGATAACAAAAACTTCGAAGGGGAAAACCCTTCCACAGGCTAAACAACCTCTGACCCATGTCAAAGGAGGATCCTCCACTCAGCAACCCTGCTTACAGCTGTCAAAACATAAATATCTCCCGTCTCCAGAGGATCATTGGAATAGTCAACCTGTTCGCCTTCTGTCATGGTTACAGTAAAAGGTAAAAAATAGTAAAAACCTAGCAATACCTGTCAGCCAAAAGCACGCGCCCTAGACTGGTGAAACCTCAAGATGACCATGACAGTGGGCTATCTCCAAGGTATACTGCCACCCCATGCTTGCTGATCCCATTTGCGTGTCGTACAGGTCCATGACGCCATGGGGGCCCTAATCTCCCAGCGCCAGTCTAGGAGCTATTTTCCGTGAAGTTTTTTCCCCTCAACCTATAATTGAATGATATACCTAATTATATACATATAATATGATATATATCATAATAGAATATAGTATATGGAAATATCTTATTTGATTTACGTATGAGAGGATAATGTAAATAAATGGATATATCGGGTTGCATCAATTTTAGAAAGGAGTTGTTATAGTTACATTTAAGATAGTAGTATGAAAAATTAGACTTTGTAACCATGTTTATTAATATTTTTTTTATTTACATCAAATTATTATTTCTTTTGATAGTTATGCCATAAGGGAGGCACTGTAATGCCTCTATTGGTATTATATTTTTTTTCTAATTAAACATGTATTTTCTTTTCATTCTAGAAATACATGATATTGTTAATACAAGTTCAAATGATGGATTTCTTAAATATACGACCTAGCAATATATAAGCATCTTGTAACCATAACAACATATAAGTAGTTTAAAACATCATAGAAGTACTTATAATCACAAGAAAATACCTCTCGATGACCGATGAGAATGGTGAGGAAGACCAACTGAAGCAAGCTTTCATATTCTCCTCAAGTTGCTTCCATCTTCATTACCTAAAGATGGACCATGGTTTTACCTCCTAGCCAACTCCCTAGTCCCAAAAGCCATCCACCTAGCCTCGTGTCCCTCTATGCATGAAACCCCCAGAGAACATAACAATGATGCACAAATAATCTATGTATCAATTCTTCCAAGAGTTCTCAAACTCTTCCAACTATTCTAAACTTCTCATCCCCAAAATATCCCCAATTCCCCAATCCCTTCCAAAACTCTCACAAAAATATCCTCAAGAAAAGAACCTCCTTTCTTCCAACCTCCTCAAGTCTCCTATTTATAACCCAAAAGTTCTCATTCTCCTCCTCATCCATCAATAAATTCCAATATAATGATATTCACACTCAATAAATTTATTTTCTAAAAAAATAAAACAATTGATTTAAATAAATAAAATATTAATAAACATGGTTGCAAAGTCTAATTTTTCATGTTACTATCTTAAATATAACCATGCCAACTCCTTTCTAAAATTTTTGCAACCATGTCTATCTATTTATTTACATTATCCTCTCATACATAAGTCAAATATGATATTTCCATATGTTATATTATATTATGAGATATGTCATATTATATGTATATCATTCAATAATCCAATTAGTTTATTTAAAACTAAACTAAAACAAACAAGTCAACACACACACACACACACACACACACACACATAAATTTCAAGAATTATTTATACTTTCAATACATAAATAATACTACAATAATTCATCAACCAAGTTACTAATAATTAATAAAACTGTGCAAATTTATTAATTAATCAACCAATCATAGTAATGTACTCACAAATTGACATATACGTGGCCAATGCACACGTCTTAAGCATGAGTACTAATAATCACTTTTAATTCCTTAATGCATCATTATTTATATGCTTGCAAACAACATACAGAAGACCAACATAATCAATGCACCATTTCTCATTCATGCAAAAGTAATAAAACTGAATTACATAAACATGATGAAGCATCAATCATATAATCATAATGGTTTTTACCAATGAAGAACACCATCTAATCCATCATTGGTCTCATTCATCCCCATCAATACTCAAACCACCTAATCAACACTACTTCCATCTCTTGGCCTCACCATCCTGTCCTCTGCTAAATTATACTGTGGCATCGGCTACACCAACCTAACCACATATAGAAACCATAAGTAGAAGTTTTGAGTCCTACAAATCGACTAATCTTCTCCAACAGGCACCCACTAGTCATCATCACACGTCTAGGGGAGTGTGCTCAACACAACCCTCCCACAACTCCGGGGTTCAGAGGATAAACAGTGGGAAATGCCTCTATCCCCCCTGATAGTACTAGGGTCAATGCCCTATATCAACTCTACTATGCCATCCTACGAATATCCGGGTGCTTCGCATCAAATAGAATTCGATTCCTATCGAGCCAAATCTTCCAAATAACTAAGATGGGAAGATATAAAATATCAGGAGAAGATTTGATCCAATCCACCATGTTCTTAATAAGTGTCGAGGCATTCCAGTTGGGGGACCTTTCCAAAACATCAACAGCTAATATCCAGATCAACCTACCAAAGGGGTAGGTCACGAACAAGTGATCGACTGATTCCGCTGCAAGCATACACAAACAACATCTATTAAGACCAATCCAACCTCTTCTACACAAATTATCCTAGGTGGTAATACAGTTTTTAGCAACAAGCCACACAACAAATTTAAGTTTTATGGGTATATGTCTGGTCTAGATAAGTTTATGGCACCAGGCTGTAGCCAGTTCTAGTCGAGAGTTGAAAATGAAGTTATATGCCAAATTGGTCGTGACTTGACCATCCCGTTGATTGACATTCCAAACTAATATGTCCTCTTGGTTTGAAAACATGATACCAACCCGGTTAAGGTTAGTAATATAATCCGTCCATTCCACAGACCAGGTGCCTCCTAACTCTAAGTCGACAACACTTGACCAATATTCCTTAGAAGACGACCAACCAGGGAGAGAGTCAGCGTGATTGAGTGTGTACAACCCATAGTCATGGAGGTAATCTAACAATGAGGAAGCGAGTATAAATGAGTTATACAATCCAACAATTGGATTGGTCCCCAACTATATTTTCACCCCATTACCAGCTTGCCAACATAGAGTTTTACTAATCCATTCAAATACTCGGACAAAACCATTTTATATGATGGAGGACCCGACAATATTTTTCACAGGTCGACGGAGCCAATCTAACAAAGTATAGTTGCAAAAGTATTTTGCAATTTGAACCTCATGCCATAGTCCCTTGTCAAAGAGTGCCAACCACATGTTCTTAAGACACATAGAGATAGTAAACGAGTCTAAGTTCTAGATATTCCATCCCCCACATGTGTAGGGTCTGGCAATTATATCCCAATGAGGCAGGGGGATCTTTCTCTTGTCTATTGTACCACCCCAAAGAAAATTGTACATAATTCGATGAAGAGTGTTCATGATGGATACATGAATTTTGATCAGAGAGAACCAATAGACATAAATTCCGCACATGACTGAGCAAATAAGCGCTAGTCTTCCCCCAAGAAAGAAAGAAAAAGTAAGACCAACGAGAGATCATAGTCTCAATTTTTTTGATGATCCAACGTTAGTAATTTACCAAGTAATTCAAGGGTTTTAGCCAATAGGCGAGGTATTTGAACCCCTTCTCCAATGGCTGCACCGTATAGGTAAAAATGTCAAAGATCCGTGAGAGTATCTCATCCTTGACTCCATTTACCAAGAAAGATGACTTCGATAGGATTATCTTCATCCCAGTTGTTGAACCAAATAGGAAAACGATAGACTTAAATATCATCCATTCTTCTACCGATCCACATCCAAATAGAACCACATCATCGGTAAGCTAAAATTGAATAAAAGAGAACACCAGGTAGCATATGTTGGTTCTTTGCTTCCTCAATAAGTAGGCTCAACCCTTCAATAATTAGGAGAAAGATTAGTGGCGAGAGGGTGCAACCTTGGCGTAATCCACGGGATGAATTGAAAAAATAGGTAGGAGACCCGTTGATCAGTACATAGAAAATAACCGTTGAAACACAAGCCATCAACCAGTTAACAATACCCACATATAGCCCCACCTATAAAAGTACGAGTCTCGAAAAGACCTAATTAACCCTGTCAAATGCTTTATTGAGGTCCATCTTAAGTATAAGGGCAACCAATTTTTTAATCTTGATGGTATGTAGAGCTTCTTGAGCGATACCCACAACTTCCAAGATTTGGTGATTTTTTAGACTCGGTGAAGTGTTCTTTAGAAATAACATCCACCAACATTGGTCTCATCCTGTTGGATATGATTTTAGTAATCACCTTATAGGTGAGATTGGATAGGGAGATAGGTTGAAAATCAACACATGTGACCAGTTTCTCACATTTGGAGATAAGTGTGAGGAACGTTGCATTCATAGTCCGAGAGACATAACCCTCCAATCGGGATTGTTCAATAGAAACAAGTAAATCCGAATCAATAATGTCGAAAAAATTCAGATAAAATTCAACCGACCAACCATTGGGTCGAGGACTCTTGTCCTTCACAAACCCTTTAAGCACGGATTCCACCTCGACAAGGGCCACCTCCATGCCAACCCCAACAACCGCTTCAGGTGAGAAAAAAGTAGGATACTTGCGAATAACCAGGAGTAGATCAGATATAGGTGGCTCAACCTCATCCTTGAGCAGGTGGGAGAAGTGACGAACAACTTCATACTGCAGTTGTTGTTGATCTTTCAAACAATTTCCTACCTCATCAAATAGTTCCCAAATAGAGTTACCAATATGTCGAGAGTTTGCATAATTTTGAAAGAATTTAGTATTAACATCCCCCAGGGCAATCCATAGAGCTTGACTTTAAACGCCAAGTCGCAATATCATGGGAAAATAAAAGTTCCTTTCGAGATAGAAGGGCAGAGAGAAGGAGTGTGTCATCCCTCGAGAGGATACTTGTAGGTGATTGAAGGAAAAGTAGGTTGATATCAAGAGATATAGAATCCAATTCCAAATCTATGCGTTATTTTGCTTCCTTTTCCCAATCCATAACCTTCAGCTTGAGCCATTTGAGCTTAAAAACCAAACATTTCATTGCATCGAAATCCGTTGGAGTGATGAAACTACTCCAAGCATTGCTGACCATAAGAAAAAAATCATTTTATGAAAGAAGAGAATGATTAAACTTGAAAGGATAGCAGGGTTTCGAGGTCCCAATCACCCATTTGAGACAAATGGGGAAATGATCTGAAATCTCCGAAGGTTGAGCCTAGGTTCTGTAACGATAAAGGCGAGGTAACACCTCTTCAACTACAATAAATCAGTCGAGTCTCTTACAAATACCAACCGCCCCAACCCTGCCATTCCTCCAGGTCAGACCCATCTTGGATGGTGCCAAGTCCACCATCTGAGTATTAACAAGTAGCTGAGAGAAATATAAAGAAAGTGGATTTGACCTAGCTTTGGAACCCCAAATCTCGTTCAACATCTTTTTGAGTCTTTCTGAATCAACATAGATGCTCTCACCAAGGTTATTGATTGAAACTTAATCGCAACGCACGAAAGTTATTAATCTTTATTTTCATTAATGTATATCTAATGTTAAATGTTTATTATGGTGAAGAGCATGTGTTTCCTCTTAAGAGGTCACAGGTTCAAATCCATAAGGGGTAATGTATGTACACCTCTATAGACTTTAGCAGCTAAATCACTACGCACAAAAAAGTTTCATACACCAAATTAATGTCTCACTTAACGATAACCTAAAAATAAAATATTATTATTATTATTATTATAGTCAATTAAATAGATCTATATTAATAAAAATTGCCCAATCACCCCTTCCCTCCTTCCCCAAAGTTTACATACCCAACCACCCGCCATGGTTCCCAACGTTTATTGAGTTTATGGAAGTGTTTGTTTACCGATATAAGAATACATTTTAAACTAGGCAAAATATCTGACAAACACTTCTTTAAATGTTGAACGTTTCAAAATCCACGTCAACTAAATTAAAAAATAAATAAATCACTATAAAATTTATGAAAGGGTTTGTTTCCCCATATATTAATACATTTTGAAGTAGTTGAAATTACAAACACTTTCTTAAACTCTTTAGAAAATGTTGAACTTGTCAGAATCCTCGTCAACGAAATCTAAAAAATAAATAAAAAACAAAACTTTAGCGTAAAAAAAATATTTTTGAAGTTGTCCATTTTTTATCACTCGGCTGTGCTTGTCAAAATTCTGAGTGCTTTAAAATGTATTATTTCCGCGAGATATAGCCCTGGGCTGAAAAAACCATGTACCTACCATTTGCGGACAAGTCTACATGTCGGAATTACTTAGGCCCGTTATTAATCCACAGAACAATACCCTTAACGTGGAATTCGCTCCAGAATATAAATTGGTGCCACTTCCACCATTTTCATTAATTTTAGCGGAGTGGAGTCTCCAAAATGCAAGCTTTCAAATAACTGTTCGAGACGATGGAAGACTACTTTGTTCTTCCAATTTAATGTGCTTTTGCTGAACCAGCAAGGTCAGCACACGATCCTGAAATTCGCTACCTAGTTTGTTAAAATCGATCCATGATGGCGGTGGGTTTTCAGCCTGCGATGATCACCGGATTTTCAAGGCCAGCTCAGGTTGGCGGCTGCAGAACAAGCAGCGCAGCGGTAAAATTGAGCTCCTTCGGCGCAAATTTAAGATCTTTCATGATCCAATATCGCTTAAATTTCATTATGAAAGGCGGCGATAAAAGGACTTTATCGGCTTCAAATACTCGCGCGGCAGTTGGAGTTCAAAGCACTGGTCAAGAAACAGGCAGCCGGAAGAACGAAGAAGTACTAAAAGTGGCGTTGATATGCGGAGGTCCGTCCGCGGAACGGGGAATATCGTTGAACTCGGCAAGATCAGTCCTCGATCATATCCAGGTCTGTCGGGTTTAAAACCGTGGTTTTTTATTTTTCAAGGCCTTTGGATGATGAATCCAATGATTTGAGAGTTACAGAGACTCATAGACTAGAGAATTAATGTAATCTGTGGCCTGGTGCACATCGATAAAGGTTTTGTGAGCTGATAACATGGGGGGCTTGATGTTTGCTTTGAGTCGAATTTTGTACCGTGGATCGAACTCTTGACCACTGTTTTCGGCGCGTGGTATATTAGTAGAGAATTTCAGCTTATTAGTGGGAATACAAGGAAATAACACGCGGCCAGGCCTGGTTCCCTCGTATTTTGCCTCAATGGTGCAGAGTAGTAGCTCTCTTTATCCTTCCATAGTGATGTCGCCTTTGTTTGTCCTTTAATACTTTAACTTCAGTGACGAGCATCCGCCACCTATAAAGAGGCGTGACTCTGTTCAGGCGGTACAACGACCCCGCCGCTGAACTCAATGTCCAACTGGCAGTTCAACAGCCTCCTTGTGAGAACTCATTGGCCACTTTTATGAAGAATCAAACACGGGTGGGGCTATAACAGCGTTACACTTTAACTAACCCAGCTTGCTTTTGGTGGCTAGCAGTGATGCCGCTATAGGTTTACCCCTTTGTACTTTCCATCTTTATTTGCATTTCTTTTTCCACAACGGTGTTGCCTTTGTTACTGTCACATTGCTATTGTGACTAGCTGTAAATTCTAGGTCCATTGACCTATTTGTTATTGTGACTTGTTGTACATCCTAGGTGAGGTGAGTATGTTTGTCTGCTCAGGTCTATTGACCTATTTGTTATTGTGACTTGTTGTACATCCTAGGTGAGGTGAGTATGTTTGTCTGCTCCACCTTTCTCTACTTCTCCGTGAAACATGGTGTGTATGAAGAAGAAGAAGAAAATATTTTAACGTCTGTGAGGCTAAAAATAGCCTATGGGACAGACCACCTTGCATGCTATTTTCTGCAATTCAATCCCTTGCCAGTTCAACTTGATGATGAGTGCCTCCAATTTTTCCACGGTCCCCTCGTTGAATAAATCATCCCAAGATTTATCTGCCAGGACATTTGCATACCTGTCCCTACTGTCCTTAAAGGCTTCACACTCTAAAATGAAACGTTTTTTTGTCTCCACTTTACCAGCGGTGCAGAAAATACACACTCTTTCTTCCCAAGCTTCTTTTGGCCTTTTCCAGCGCCCAATCTCACAACGGAGTTGATGGGAGTTAGTTCTTAATTGAGCAATTGCCAATAAGTATTTTGGCTTTCCAAGGTATATTGGCCCATATGTATGCCTTTTGACGCTGATTGTAGGTAGGGTTAAACTCTTCAATATAGTACTTTCTCCCTAGCTCTTTATCCCAAGTTCGCTTGTGGAACTTATTGATAACAAAAGCCTTTATCTCCTTACTATTCGTGGGGCACATGTTCAAGCACATATCCCACTTACTAAGCCATTTAATATTTTGCCGCATCCAAGTCTTATTTCATTTGCACAACATGTCATTGAAGATGACCTTAGGCCATCTACCTTCTTCCATTTGCTCAACTCTTTTTAGATATCTTATGAGTCTCACCATAGCAATTGCTTCAATAGAAGCCACCCCCATTTCACTTAGCATGATCTCGTATGGCACTGAACTTTTAATTTTGAACTTGCTTGTAATCATGTGTTTTTTGAATCTTCTTTATTTGCCTCCACTGTAAGTCAAAGGTACTGCTGGCCCATACTTCACAACCATAGAGAACAACCGGGATCACTAAAATCCCCAAAAGGGTTTGCATAGTTTTCCAGTCCCATAGCTCTGCCTCTCTACATTTTTGAAAGCATAAAGCGCTTTCCAACCTCCAAGAGTTTTTTTTCTGCAACTTTCCCAACTCAAATTTTTGTTGAAGTTGATTCTGAGGTACTTTTAATCTTCCAGTTCTTCAAGGGTGTTTTCTTCAATGTAGAACTTATGTTGCTCATGTTTTCTTTTGCTAGAGAAAACTATCTCTTTCGTCTTGCTAGTATTTACTTGCATCCCAACTGTTCTTCAAAAGTGCTAAAGGGAAATCAAGTGCTCTTGCAAGCCAAGAGCAGACTTAGCAATCAAAATAAGGTCATCTGCATACAAAAGAAGCCTTATCACAAACTCACCCACGAGGGCGCCATCCCCGTCCTCTAAGTTAAGTACTCTTCAAGTTTATCAATATATAAGCCAAGAATGGTAAGGGATAATGGGCACCTGTCAGAGCATTAATCCACCTTGGTACTATGCTCATACACCTAGGATACATTTTCATTAGCTTTCATGTTATGTCATATGGTCCAAAACTAGGGTATGTTGATCAACCTTGGTCTATTGGGTGTTTTGGACTCATTTACTGCAGTTGAGGCGCTCCACTTTGATCATTCTGACAGGCCAGACGCCCTCATTAATGACAGATTAGTCTTGGTGTGCTCCCCATCCCTTAAATCAGGGAAACTGTTTGACCATAGGCGCTAGTGCATATATTTGGTGGTTTTTGGCTCTCCTTGGGCATTTATTGTTGCCTAGAGCCACGCCCACTCACCCATGTGCTCACCCACTCCTAGCCTGCCCTCATTTATGTCTCAGCATGCTCCAGCCACGTTCCCACTAGCATTCGTGACTGTTTGGGATGGTTTGGGAGCTCATTGGTCCACCTAGGGGAGTTTTGAGGTCAAATCCTAGCCTGACACTTGCATGCATCCAGATGGCCTCCAAAGGCTAACGATTTCTCCCTAATGTAATATAAACCTGATCCAGACATATTTACATGTTGGACAGTCATAATAATATCAATTATTGTCTACATTTGTGTGTGTTAATTTCACTCTTTCTACTGTTTTTGTGCATAATTGTGTGTAATATCGAATTGTGAGAATTCCCTTGGCTCCTAGATCCTACTGTGAATCAATTCTCACATGGTACCAGAGCTCTTTGAAGCTGCAAATCAAAACTAGAGCGTTTGAGTTGTTGTTTAGGGCATTTTCAAAAAAAATTCGAGTGTTTGCATTGCAGGTACAACTAGT
This sequence comes from Pseudotsuga menziesii, assembly GCA_001517045.1. Lineage (NCBI taxonomy): Eukaryota > Viridiplantae > Streptophyta > Pinopsida > Pinales > Pinaceae > Pseudotsuga > Pseudotsuga menziesii. The sequence goes on along the minus strand of LPNX011186646.1, from coordinate 605,260 downwards.
AGTTTTGTCACTCGGTGTGAAAGCAGAAATGGAGCAGACTCATGTATTGCTGACCCCATTCAACTATTTTGAATGGAAGGCCGAAATGGTGATCCAGCTGAGGTCAAAAGGCCTGTTCAGAGTCACCATGGGGACTGAGACCGAGCCCAACTCTGCTGTGGAGAAATCGAAGTACTTCAACAGACTTGACGAGGCATTTGGAATGCTTTGTCTCAGCATTTCGAGAGACCTACTCTTCCATGTAGACAGTCTAACAATTCCCAACGAAGTATGGCTCAAGCTCAAGTCATTGTTTGGGAAGGCTGATGAGATGAGAGGCCACCAGCTCGAAAATGAGTTGATCTCATTGAGCCCAACTCCCTTTGAGACAATCCAGGACTTCTTCACCAAGTTCAAATCGTTGGTGCTTCAGCTGAAACAGTGTGGCATAGAAAAGAAAGAGGAGCAACGGATCTTGTCCATACTTTCGAAGCTAGGGCCAGAATATTCAGTGTTTATGTCAACATTCCACTCTAGCAAGCTCACAGCTCGAAATTGGAGGATGCCATCATTGGCAGACTTCATGGAGTCATTGACTCAAGAGCAAGACAAGCTGGTGCAAATGGGTACCATCAAATCCAGTAAGGATCAAGCCCTTGTTGCAGGAGTTTCGAATCCAGCCAAAGGAAAGAAGAAAGCCAGAGATTCGAAGCAGCAAGAGAAGAAGAAGTAGGAGAAACCCAAACCTTCAGATGGGGGTTCGAATCCTAGTAAGGAAAAGAAGAAGCAAGAGAAGACCAAATGCACTTATTGTCACAAGGGGTGGCATCCAGAGAGTGCTTGCATGAAGAAGACCATTGACATGATGGTGCAACTGTTTGAGAAGAACAACATCCCCTTGCTAGAAGGCGCAAGGAAGAAAGATGGTGGTTCAAGCTCAAACAACAAAGAGAGGTGACATGCTTTGGTTGCTGGTTCTTCAAGCTTTTCTTCCTTCATCATAGACTCAGGTGCTTCTAGGCACATGGTCTCCTTGCAAGATTCCTTCTCAACCTGCATCCTTACAGTGGTCCATTCATTCTAATGGGTGATGATTCAAAAATCCAAGCCAAAGGGATTGGTAGGATTGATCTTGAAGATGGATACTTCAACAATGTGTTATTTGTGCCTGATCTTGCAGCAAACCTACTCTTTGTCTATCAAATGACACACACTAGTACAAACAAGAGAGTAACGTTTACTTTAAATGATGTGGAGATCTCAGAAGTCTCTACAGGCCAAGTTGTGGCTGTGGGTTTTGTTGACCATGATTCAAGAATGTACAAATTATCTCATTTCCTTCCATACTCACAAGGGAATGCGCTTTTGTCACATGTCAATGAGACAAGCAAGTTTTGGCATGAGAGATATGGTCATCTCAACTATAGGTACCTTCAGTCATTGAGCAAAGAAAACATGGTGGATGGGCTTCCTAGCATCAAGTTTTCCAATGGCACATGCAAAGGATGTGTAGTGGGAAAGCATGCAGAGCATAGATATGAGAAAGGAAAGGCAAGGAGAGATGTCCAAGTGCTAGATCTGATCCATTCAGACCTCATAGGGCCTCTTCCCACACCCTCATATGGGAATTCAAGGTATGTGTTGACCTTCATAAATGATTTCTCAAGGTACTGCTGGGTGTATATTTTGAAGCTAAAATCTGAGGTTTTTGAGACTTTCAAAGTGTACAAAGACTTAGTTGAGAATGCATGTGGGAATAAGATCAAGGTTCTTAGGACTGACAATGGTAAGGAGTATGTCAATAAGAATTTGCAGCAGCTTTGTGAAGAATGTGGCATCCAAATGCAACATTTTGTGCCCTACACACCACAACAAAATGGTGTTGCAGAGCGCAAGAACAAGGCTCTCAAGGAGATGGCAACCTGTATGATGGAAGCAAAGGATTTGGATCCTAAGCTATGGGATGAAGCTATCAATTGTGTTGCATATGTCCAAAACAGAGCTCCACAGAAAGCTTTGGATGGAAAACTTCATATGAGGCTTCGAGTGGTCACCAGCCAAGTGTTTCTCATTTCAGGGTCTTTGGCTCAAAAGCTTGGGCTAGGATTCCTCTTGAGAAAAGAAAGGCCTTGCAACCTCAAAGTAAGGAGTCCATTATGGTTGGATATGTTGAAGATGAAAAGGGCTACAAGCTCTTTGATCCCTCATCTCAGAAAACATTCATTGAAAGGAGTGTACAGTTCGAAGAAGAGCCCATGCAGGAGATCAAACTAGCTGAAGGGGAATGCTCAAATCCTCCACTCCATGATGATGTAAGCGATGATACTTTCTATGATTTTTCTGATTCTGATATTGATGATGATGATGACATGCATTCAGATCATGACTCAATCATTCGGCCCAAGTGGGCTGAGAAAACCATTCAAGCAGCTGAGGATCTTGCTGGAGATCCACTAGACTCTAGAGAGACTAGATCTCAATTTCACAATGCTTTCTCAACTTGTGAATTGAATCTGTCTGAGAGGTGTTTCATGATGGTTGGATTTGATCCTCATACATATCAGGAAGCATCACTTGACCCAAGATGGCTGTAATATCCCAAATCCTGATATTTTTAATTTCTAATCAATTTTATTGAAATAGCTGGGCATGCAAACTACCATGCAAAATTTCCCTATTTTATAGCTGAAATTAGGGTTAGGGTTTGCAGGATAGAATGAACACTTACCACTGATAAGCCGACTGAATGTGCTCTAGAGAGAATACGCATGCAAGATGAGCTGAGTTGGTGAAGAAATAACCTTGTTTTTGCTGCAATACCCCCGGATGGCTGAATCAAACAAGTGTGACGTTTTTGCTGAAGGGATGGTCAGTTTCAGCTGGAAATAAGTCGGAAGGAAGGTATGCCCGTGCCGGAGAGGATGACCGGAGCATGCAAGGGTTTTGACCTCCCAGATGCCCTAGCGAATTGATCTCCCAGTCTGCTGCTCACGCCCCCACAACCCTGTAAACTGCTGCTAGTTGCCTCAGATGAGCAATCTGATAGTTGATAATCACCCAATGTAGTAGAGTGATTCTATCAGTGAGGATGCAGGTCGCATGCAGAAGAAATATAGTGATCTAGAGTCCTAGTGAATGACTAGGGTTTTTCCAGCTAAATGCACCAGTTGTACAGATGAATCTGCAATAACCTTCGGACTTATACTGGAATATTGAGTAATGATGAATGAAATAGATATGGTGACAAACCTGGATTGTTTATCCTGAAGGAGACTAGGGTAGATGTCTCACTGTCGAAATCCCGTTAGCTGAAGACGTCGTCTCCAACCCCAACTGCTGTGGCCGCACGCTATGCTGCTTCTCAAGAGCTCCAAAATAATAATCATCCAAAAGTGAAGTCTCCATTCACTTTATCTTTCTTTTATAACTTTCAAATGCGAAAACCCTAACTTTGACCTAATTAGGTCACCTTAACTTCTAATTTGCAGTTGACTTGCATGCATGCGCATGGAGACTTAAATGGGTGCATGCATTATTAAATAATGCTTAGATGTCATGCATGCCGGTGGCCCTCTTTGACCTAATGGTGATATCATATTGATGCCCTAGATTTTCTGTAGATAGCATCAGTCTTTAGTTGATTCCCTAACTGTCAGTAACTGCTCGAACCCACAGGAATCACATAGGTTAGCGGTTTTGGTCCTCAATGCCTAATCAGATGAGGACATTACAATGGCAAACGACCATGCAAGAAGAGTTCAAGTCATTGCAAGACAATGAGACTTGGGAATTGGTTCCCTTGCCCTCCAAGAGGAAACTAGTGCAATGTAAGTGGGTTGATAGGACCAAAATGGCTGCTGATGGTTTTGATATCAAGTATAAGGTCAGGTTGGTTGTCAAAGGCTTCTCTCATGTCCAAGGAGTGGACTATACAGAGACATTTGCACTGGTTGCAAAGATGGACTCTATCAGGATAGTTTTAGCCATTGTTGCATCTAAGTGTTGGGAGGCTCACCACATGGATTTGAAGAGTGCGTTTCTTCATGTTGACCTTCATGAGGTGAACTATATGCAACAGCCTGAAGGTTTCATTGATGATCCTTCACTTGTATGCAGGTTAAAGAAGTCTCTCTATGGCCTCAAGCAAGCCTCCAGGGCTTGGTATGCCAAGATGGACAATTTTCTGCTTTCGCTTGGCTTTGAAAGATGTAAATCTGATCCTAATTTGTATTTGCAGCATGTTGGTGACTTATTGCAGTCATAGTGTTGTATGTTGATGACTTTTTGATTACATGTAGCTGCACTAAAGAAGTTGGATCAATTAAGTCTTCTTTGCACAATGAATTCTCCATGATTGACCTTGGATTGTTGAGGCAATTTCTTGGATTAGGGATTGAGCAATCTGAAGCAAGGATCAAGGTCAACCAACCAAAGTATGCTGCAAACCTGTTATTGAAGTTTAAAATGGCTAAATGTAAGGCAACCAAGTGCCCATTCCTCTCAGGAATTAAACTAGGTGAATTTGGCGCATCTCCATTGGTGGACAACTCGTTTTATAGACAACTAGTTGGGAGCAGGGTTGCCGAAGCTTCCCCCCCCCCACGGATCCGACCCCGGAACCTCGCTCCGAGCGAGTTCGCCCCCGAAGCGTCCTAGGAACCGCGCACCGGAAAAACGGAACCGCGACCTGGTGAAGGAAATCACGCTCCCTGAAATTTTCAATTCGTTTTTGGCAATTCGTGACGGAACCGCGCGCCGGCATCTCAGAGATCGCGCGCCCTCAGTTGCGGAACCGCGCGCCCGAAAATCCGGAACCGCGCGCCGGGCGAGAGGCCGCAACTTCACTTTTTTTTTTCTTTTTTTTTTCTAATTTGGCTTTGTGGGTGGGCCCTAGGGCTTTCTTAGGGTTAGAGAGGGGAGATAAAGCCCAATCTGTCCC